>JAQBSW010001395.1:0-136144 GCA_029291075.1 Eudiplozoon nipponicum | reverse complement strand
CAATTTGGGTGAACTTTAGCATAAATTCATATCCATCAGGTTGGTATCATGTACCGACTCGGAAACCATAGTGTTAGTATCCGGTACTCATCGATTTCAAAAGGTATCAGTTACTAACACAATAGCCATAGTGTTAGTATCCTTTACAGACTCGGTATATATATTATATAGTGTGAGTTAGCATTGAAGTCGTATTGTCGTTGACTTTAGATTATGTTAGCTTCACTATTACAGGTTTACACATTCGTCTAGGAGATTGTACCGTCCTATTATTCCACATTCTTCTACCAAATATATAGTGGTTAAAGGGCGTAATACCGGCTCCTACTGATGAGTCGCCAGTAAGCACGAAACGAATGTGCATGAGATTATACTTTCCGTTCATGCTGCCTTTGGTTTATCCTTCTGGTCACAACTGAACTAATTTGTTACTAGGTTCGCAAAACCTAATACATACTTGCATATATATTAGTTCTTCGCAACAAACAGTATTTAACTGTAATATATTGAATTGAATGATGTCATGCTTACCGCGAAATGTGATAACTGATATCGATGAAGGCCAGAGTGTATGGTTTAACTGGAGTAACAGGTGTTCGGAAATTGTTGTAATTCTCAATTTGGGTGAACTTTAGCATAAATTTATATCCATCAGGTTGGTATCATGTACCGACTCGGAAACCATAGTGTTAGTATCCGGTACTCATCGATTTCAAAAAAGGTATCAGTTACTAACACAATAGCCATAGTGTTAGTATCCTTTACAGACTCGGTATATATATTATATAGTGTGAGTTAGCACTGAAGTCGCATTGTCGTTGACTTCAGATTATGTTAGCTTCACTATTACAGGTTTACACATTCGTCTAGGAGATTGTACCGTCCTATTATTCCACATTCTTCTACCAAATATATAGTGGTTAAAGGGCGTAATACCGGCTCCTACTGATGAGTCGCCAGTAAGCACGAAACGAATGTGCATGAGATTATACTTTCCGTTCATGCTGCCTTTGGTTTATCCTTCTGGTCACAACTGAACTAATTTGTTACTAGGTTCGCAAAACCTAATACATACTTGCATATATATTAGTTCTTCGCAACAAACAGTATTTAACTGTAATTCAATGGGATTGGCGACTAACTGAAGAATCAAAAGCAGCTGCACATAAGTATCATAACCATTGCTAACAGCGACAGAAATTTCAAAAAAATATGAGAAATCAACACTGGAATACGTACACCGTGAGCTATTACCAAGTAGACAGAACAAAATTGAGGAACAGGACTAAACGCAATACGTCACTCGGTGAACAAACAATCGTTTATGTAACATCCAACAGCGCGAAAAGCTGATTAACTCTCAATCCTTTAAATCAAGTTTGCGAGCTTGAAGTAAACACCAATCCCATTGTATTTAACCAGTCGTCGAACAACAAAACAAAGCTACCGCCAGTCGCAAGCACTGACGCGTTTCGATCTTCCATGTTCATCATCAGAGTACGACGGCAAACTGACTAGCGAGGATCAAACCGCATTGCATATATATGGAAAGCAAAATTAGACATGCGGCTCTCACCTCTAATAGTCTTGCATACATCCTACAATACAAGAATGACCAGATCTCAGACATCACTTTGAAATACTGTAAGAAACACCCCTACACGCAAATAGACACACACAGGCACATACAATATAAGAACGACAAGATCTCAGACATCACTTTGAAATACTGTGAGAAAGACCCCTACACGCAAACAGACACACACAGACACATACAATATAAGAACGATGAGATCTCAGACATCACTTTGAAAAACTATGAGAAAGATCACTCCACAAAAACAGACCCACACAGTCACATTCAATACAATAATGACCAGATCTCAGACATCACTTTGAAATACTAAGAGAAATGATCCCTACTCTCAAACAGACACACACAGGCACATACAATATAAGAACTACGAGATCTCAGTCATCACTTTGAAATACTATGAGAAAGACCCCTACACGCAAACAGACACACACACACACACACATTACATGAATGATCAGATCTCAAAAATCACTTTGAAATACTATGAGAAAGATCCCTACACGGAAACAGACACACAGAGGCACATACAATATAAGAACGATGAGATCTCAGACATCACTTTGAAATACTGTGAGAAAGATCCATACATGCAAACAACCACATACAGGCACCATCAATACAAGAATGATCAGATCTCAGACATCACTTTGAAATATTATGAGTAAGACCCCTACACGCAAACTAAAACACTCAGGCACGTACAATACAAGAATGACTAGATCTCAGACATCACTTTGAATTACTGTGAGAAAGGCCCTTACACGCAAAGAGACACATACAAGCACTCACAAATATACATTCACTAATCAACCGAACAGGTATATATATATATATATATATATATATATATATATATTGGCGGTATAAAAAGTCACATAAGCAGATGGTACAATTCATCTACTAGATCGGATTTTTCCCTTTTTGATGAATCTCCGCGAGTTCCATTCACGGGTTGCCGCATTGCACTATCAGTTTCGCAAAGCGGCAATCCGTGAACGCAAATCGTGGAGATTCATCATATGAAACTAGCACTCCGAAAACAAAGGATATTCGTCACTATTTGACACTCCTATTTTTAGACAGAAATATAGTGGTTATGAATCATATTCATGCAAATTATCCGTGCATTGCCGTTAATTATGAGAATAATATCAACTCATGTTTTTCAGTCTTCCTTTTATGCGGAGCATCGTTTTTAATGTTATCTACTTAGCATTTAAACTTTTCAGCGCTAGTCTCTCATTGTATGGGAGAAAACATACCGAACATATTTATACATATTAATTTAGATGGAGACTTAAAAAATTAAAGGGACCTTATGATTTTATGTTTTTTCATCATTTGAACTTTTCTCAGATTGTGGCAGACATTACGAATGTGTGGATGGGGGACCTCAATTCGCAAGCATCTAACACTAGCCTCGAAAGTATCGGTACCTATGATACTACTCCGCGAAGCCGCAAGAACAGTGAAGGATTTGGTGGAAGCACTAATTCACTGCAAGGTATAACTGAAATATTTAGTAGAACACAAGTAAACTTTAGAAAACGTTTTGATCTCCTATGCAAACCTTTTGCTTTGTGAAAATTTTACTTCATTTAATATTTAAGATTATCCTTTACTTACATGTAAGCACTATAATAAGGAATGAATGGAAATTTATTATTATGTGCTTATCTCTACCGAAGAGATATATTTTCTGCAAATTTGTAAGTTTTTCATTAATTGAACACAGTCTAGTCCACTAAAGAGGTTAACAAACGTCTACCTACCTCAATGTTGGAAAACTTAATTAACGCTGTCTTTTCGTTGTATCTGCATATACTTACATTGATTACAGCGTAAATGACTGCAAGGACACTTTCTAAACCGGCCTAAATTCTCTACTATGTAGAGACAGAAGTTTATATATATAGTTCTGGATATTAATGACATGAATGCTCAAGTTGGGCGCTTAAGTAAAATTGCGTTTCATATAGGTGGCAGGTACACTTTAATTACAATACGCAACGAAAGTGGACTACGGCTGTTGGATAGAATTTAAACATATATTATACTTGAAAAGCACCAATTTCAGAATTGGTGTAAGACGTCGTATTATATGGCGTCCTCCAGGACTCGGACAACTGACGATTCAAATTGATCGAGTGTTAGTTATAAATAGATTGCGTGGTTGTATTCAGGACTGGCGCTCGTATTGTAAAACGTATTTCTACTCGGCCCATGCCCTTATCATTTTTAGATACACATTCGAATTTGCCAGAAAGCTAAATAATTATCAACTCCGGAAGATATAAGCAAATTCGAGTCCCTGTCTTTCCAACAAAAATATGAAACTTCAAAAAAATCTATATTAAATGGTCTTATGTTAAAAAATCTAATTTTATGCTTAAAAAGATAAGACCCAATACGAATATCGCAAATGCCACCGTATGCAGCACAGTAGGCTCAAATTGAATCAATCCTTGATTCTCTGACAGGTCTGATGGGATTTTCGAAAGTAGGCGCCGAATTGCTTCTAGCTCGTCTTATGATATTACTCTTAGATTTGTGAGACGTCAAATTAAGCACAGTCTAAATTATTACCTTCTATCCCATTGTACCAGAAAGACTGCAAAGATGAAATAAGCATTTGCATCAGTAACAGTTAATGTTCGTTCAAACTTATTGGTGTAACAGATCCAAGAAAATTGAAAGTTAAAAAAAAATATCGATGACATTACCAACTATCTAATAACCTATACAATATTTCGTCTTGATAGGTGGGCTGAACACATAGTAGATCAATTTTTGTTTTCACCTGCGTCAGCCCAGATCCCGAAAGTAGACCGGTATCAACAGCGTGAAATGTTAATTTCGAACAACCATCAGAGTTAAAAATACGGAGCGCAGATTTATTTCTTAAACATGGCAAAGCTGCATGGCCTTATTTATGGAGGATAGTGACATTATTTGCAGGGTATTGATTAATTTTTTGTACTATATGGAATAAGGAGGCCATGTCGGTTGCTCAGACCGAGTTGACCATAATACCTACCTTCATAGAAGGTAATCGTAATTCGTGTGATAACCATCATGGTATAAGCCTGAATCGAGGCGTATCTAGGTTATTTGTTTCGATTAACTCACGCCGTCTCAGCACTTCGCGTGAACCTTATACAAGGGAAGAACACATCGGAATATGGCCAGGACAGTGCTACATAAATAATAGTTTTATTTAAATGAAAGTTCTTCAACAATTACATGTATACCGCCGCTATTCATTGGTCGTCCATCTAAGCGTCAAGAGTGCATTTGACATGGTGTACCGCTCCCTTATATTCGATATTTATATATATATATATATATATATATATATATATATATATATATATATATCTTGATTATGTCCATTGCCTTCGAATATTATACAGTATATTTCTAATAAGGAAGAAAAAAACATTAATAACAAAGTGGATAATGGCCATTTATTTCAAGAATAATAAACGTCACTTAACAATCTTTCATTTATATGCATTCTGAGTTTAACATTCAAATTTAGCACACAGAGAATCATGAGGTTGGATGCCAAAGATCAATTGGCAATTCTCTCCTAGTTATTTATAGTATACAAATTCTCATGTATGTGTGGTAGCACATATATTGCTAAACAGAATCCAGCAAAATTTACCACAGAAATTGATTAAAAAAGGCTTGACACCGTTAGGAAATTGAGCTATTTCCGATCATATATTGTGAACGTGACACCCAGTCAATTTGACCAATCTCTCAATTCTACAATAAGCAAAATCAGAAAAATTATTGTTTATTTATGAAGCCATTTATATAAAGCAATAAATACATGGCCTAAGTATTCAAAAGTTTCATCAACATGATATTCTAATCGACTGGCCACGAATAAAAAAATCATCAACAATTTACCAGCATTCAGGCAAGAACGAACACGCCCTCGAACAGATTCAACAAACATTTGATCGGATTACCTGATCTGCGTTTTGACTAACGCAGCTTTCATTGTTCCAGTAATTTTCTTTTTCTATGATATTTCGATCTTCCTTACCGAAGAAGAAAAAGGCGATTGCATGAATTGGTAACTGAAGCTAGCTCCAGTAAAAGATTAAGAACATCGGATTAGGATTGACTAATTAGTGGGCTTTTATTCAACAAATGAATAAACAATTATTATTAATATAATCTTCAAAATTTCATCTCTAACTATTCATTTGATTTTAAAACAAATAGATTTCAAACTTAATTTTCTGTTTTACACCCCCACCCTAACCATTGGAAATATTCTAATAATACAATAGTTATAAGTAATAATTTGTCTGACGCGTGCAAAGGGTAAATTAATGTCTATTGACTGCAGTTTCATTTAGATGTACGTACATGTGTATCAAAATAAAATAATTTAACCAAGTTTTTTAGTTATGCATACACATACACATGGACATGCGTGGTGTGCGCCATTAACTGTTATTAACTTCTCTATCTTGAGTACAACCTAGTGGTTTGAATTGTAATTTAACATGTGCATTAGTCGTTCGGACTTCTGGTTTTTATCACTCATGGCATGTTTTTATGACGAGTGTTTCTGAATTATGGGTCTCCCCATCTCAGTTACGTCATTTACATTGAGTGTGTTTTAAAAAAATGATTAGTTATTGCATGCAATTGATAAATTATTATTTAGCCACTCTGGTCTAAATTAGTTAGATGAAACCAACAGTTATGAAAATGCACACACACACACAAGTGACACACGTATAACCAATGAATGGTCAGTCTGGGGTATATAAATATTATGACTAGAGGAAATAACGCGCTTGCTTCATTTGTTTCGTGAAATGCATCTGATGAAGATCTTCGGTAAGGAAGATCGAAATATCATAGAAAAAGAAAATTACTGGAACAATGAAAGCTGCGTTAGTCAAAACGCAGATCAGGTAATTACAATTATTCCAGTTCCGCATCAAGGAAACTCTTTCAAGAAACATTTGATCGGATTGGCAACAAACAGAAGAGGAAAAAACAGATGCACATACGGTGACAGAAATTTATTAACAATATCAGAATTAAGCACTGCAATCCGCACCCGTGCTGTTACCAAGTGGAGAAAATAAAACTGCGCAACGAGGTGAAACGAAAGACTACACTCGGAAAATCAACATTCGTACACGCAAAAGCCAACAATGCGAACAGATGGTTAACTCTCAAGCCATCAATACAAGAATGACCAGATCTCAGACATCACTTTGCAATACAGCGAGAAAGACCTTTACATGCAAACAGGCACACACACAGACACAAACGCATACACACTTACTAATCAGCCAAAACAAGAAATAGAAGTAAAACCAAGTCAGATTTGTTGCCACCCACATAATAAAATGAAAACCCAGAATGTATATAAATGAAAGATTGTAAAGTGACGTTTAGTATTCTCGAAATAAATGGCCATTATCCACTTTGTTATTAATGTGTTTTTTCTTCCTAATTAGAAATATATATTTTTTTTTCAGTATGAAATAAGAATTTTATGATGAAGAAAACGAAGTTAATCAAGTAGATATATTTGTTCCTTGTTGCGAACTTTTCAGTTACTCTCGAGAGTTTGTGCCGGTCGGAACTCGAACCGAAGCACGTTTGCTTCAATGTCTGCTAATCTAACCGCTGTGTCATCTTTGCCGCTTACTTAACGCCAATTTAATGTCCAATAAGGATGAAATCAGTCTATGGATTTATTGCCTTTGCTACCTCATGCAGTATTAAGTTTACATTGACAACATGTACATAATCGAATTCCTATTATCAAATTTGATTCAAATATAACTTCTTCATGTGGCATGGTGTCTGTTGTATAGTGACAAATCGGGATGATTAGTAAAAACTTCAGGTCTAAAGAGATTCCAAATAAGTTCAACTTGAAGGAAAGGCTAACCAAAAAAGTAACTTGTTATATGACACAAACCGGTGTATAGTATACGGCATGAATGACATATTGATTAGAATAGCAGAATCTGAGGCAAATGTCCCTCAGTTCGAGTCCTGTCCGCGGCAAAACTCTGGATAGTACTTGGGAAATTCCCAATAAGGACGAAACCGGTCTACTGGATGTAGTTTTTAATACCGTATACAATTCTTAGTTTATACTGACAAATTTATGTAATGGGATTGGTGTTGATATCAAGATTGCAAACTTGATTTGATAACTGTTATCAGCGCCAGCGCAATCTAAGGTCGCTCAATTATATAATTGTTAAACTAAATACCACTTCCCCAGTTAGCATGGTGTCTGTTCTGTAATAACAGATTGGGGTTGGCTAGTTGAAACTTTAGGTCTAAAGAGATGTCACATAAACTATAATTGAAGTACAGGCTAACGAAAAAATCACATGTGCCTAGATACGAGTCCTGTCCGTGGTAAAACTCATGGCAGTACTGCAGTTCACAATATGGACAAACCCATCTACCATATATATATATATATATATATATATATATATATATATATATAAAACTTAGTTCATACTGATAAATTTATATTTAATGAAATTAACGTTTATATGAAGCTGGCCACCTTGATTTAAACAATGGTTACCACCAACCGCGGTAATCAATGATTGTTTACCTGAATGAGAACTAGTCTGATTTTTGGTTTTACTTATTTTTCTTGTTGATAGTTTATTGCGGATTGATTTTTAAGTGCGTTTGCGTATGTTTCTGTTTGTGTGTAGATGACGTTCTTATTTAATTGCAAATCCGATGTTTGAGATCTTGTTAAACCTGCAATGTTGGATTTAGTTTTTACCAGGTGTCCGCTTTATTGGCTATTTCATGTATGAATGTTTTTCTCAGTATGCTGTCTTTTGGTTCATTTTGGCGTCTTAGCAACAGCGCAGGGTGTGCGGATTGAAGTGTTGATCGTTCATATTTTTGGGCTATTTCCGAAACTGCTAATGATGATAGTGACGCCGTTTGCGCAGCTGTTTTTATTTCAGTTTTTGCCGATCCAGTGGAATAATTGCTGATCCTGGTCTAATTTGAGTTCGATCTCGACTGGATGTAAGAAAATTTTTGTTGGTTTGTAAAACTTCTGGGTCACATGTTTTTTCGTGTGCCAATATACATGCTTTCACACCTACATGATTGGCAATTGATTCTCACGATTTTCTGTGTTCTGATTCTGATGTTAACTGTTGCTTTAGGGGGAAATTCGCGGTATTGTTTTCAATTTAATTGCCGTGCAATTATCGAGTATGTTAGGTTGCCTCTAAATGGGAAGTTGAGTATAATATTCTTGTTGGCATTCTCTGTGGTACGAATCGGACTTAGTCGGATTTTGGCATCCGTGAATCGCTCCGGTTAGTTGTTCATAACAAAATTTTCCTCAGGTAGTCTAGCTATTCTTCGATCTTGTGTTTGGGACGATTTGCTAAATTGCTAATATCGTTTCTTTTGTGAGCTTTTGGTACATTAATGTTGTAAAAAAGGCATTGCCCAGTGAAAGTAGAAATTTTATGCATTTACAGTATAAAATCACCAGTTTATTCTGCAGGGAGCTGGATGTCCAAGAAAGGAAAATTGTTGTCTTTCTCTACCTCGAGAGTGAATTTGATGATCTTGTGGGGTTTGTTCCGACTGGTTTCGATTTTTGAAATTCTGCAGAGTCTTGATCTGTTTTGAAATTAGGCATTGATGTTAGATCCTGCTTCCACAAATTTTACAAAATTAAATTTATTATTGATACAATATTTTTTGAGTCATAATTCTGTATATCGTCTGACTTTTATTTTTATCGATTGTTTATGGTCTCGTTCATGGACAGGTTTTAAGCATCGAGTTCAAGTTTAACAACTCCTGATCCTCGGTTGGTTGTTATAGTGTTTCTGTGTGTAATTTTCATAAATCGTCTATATGTTTCTTTGTAAGGATTTGGCTTCCTTTAAATTTCTTTGGTATTCTTGTAGTGCGCTAACAATTTTGGCTTTCAGTCTTTGTCCATTTAATGCTTCTGAATCGGTGCTTTTTGTTAAGTTGATGTTGAGGGTTTCAGCTCCAACCTGAATGCCAATAATGTCGCGTTCGTTTAGGTTTATCTTAATGATGCAAAATTTACTGCTTCGAAGAGTATTTCTTTCTGGTGTTTTGACAAAATAGTTTCTGAATAATTGTGAATAGATTCTACAGGATATGCAGAAAATATTGATTGGGTATGGTATTTGTCATCGTTAGTGACAGAAATTGCACAAAAATATGAGCGATCAATACTGAAATTTTATCAGCGGGACAAAATTAATCTCATACACAACGAGATACAAACGATAACACACGGCGAAAAATATTCTCACACGCAATAGACAAAAAAGCAAGCACTGCCATATTTTAATCCATCAATAGAAGAATAAACGCATTTCACAAATCGCATTGTAATCAAACGTATATTGGTTGCGCGGGCGGTGAAAACAATTATTTAAATCAAGGCTGCTATCTTGATATAAACACCAATCACATTGTATAAATACGTTTGTCGGTATGAACTAAGCATTGTATAATGTAGAAAAGGCAATCAGTCCAGTAAATTAATTTTATTTTTATTAGGAACTCTTCACATACTGTCCAGAATTTACCTTGGACAGGGCTCGAACCTCAGTACGTCTGCATCATCATTTATTGCTCTAAACACTGAGACACTGCCGTACGCTGCACCCGATTTTCAATTATATAATAACTACGGTTTCTTGATTCGAGATAAAATTCCAACTAACCACTCCTAAACTGGCATTATATTGTATAATGGGTAAGGTGTTTATATTAAGATCTCAACCTGGATTAAAATAGATTGTTATCGCCGCCCGCGCAACTAATATACGTTTCATTATATAGTTTTTTTTTTAAATTTAATACCATAACCCAAGGTAGCGTGTTGTCTGTTTGTATTGTGACAGTTTCGTAGTGGTTAGTTGAAACTTTATCTCTAAAGATAAGCAATATTGGTTCCACCTAAAGGAAAGGCAAATCAAAAGACATTAGTTAGTATGCAACTGGAAATTGCGTGCTATTCCAACAGATTCCGAAGCAGACTTCACAGATTCGATGCCGGTCCGCGGCAAATTCTGGCCAGTACATGATGAGTTCCCAATAAGGACGAAACCGGTCTACTGGATGAATTGCCTTTTCTACACAATACAATTCTTAGTTTATACTGACATATGTAAGTAATTAATGGGTCAGGTGTTTATATCAAGACCGCAACCTTGATTATAATAATTGTTATCACCACCCGCGCAACCAATGTTCGTTTAATTATATAAATGTTCATTTCAATACCCTTTCCCCATGTAATGTGGTGTCTGTTCAGTAATGACAGATTGGGCATGGTTAGTTGGAACTTTGGGTCTAAATGGATGCCATATGAGCTCCACATAAAGGAAAAATTGACTAACCAAGTTACATTAGTTAGTATATAACTGAAAATTGTGTGTAGTGTAGTGTGCGGCAGGATAGCTCAGTGGTTAGAGCACCAGATTCCGAAGCAGACGTGCCCAGGTTCGTATCCTGTCCGCGGCAAATTCTGGCCAGTACTTGACGAGTTCCCAATAAGGACGAAACCGGTCTAATGGTTGAATTGCCTTTTCTAAAATATACAATTCTTAGTTTATACTGACAAATGTATGTACTTAATGGGTCAGGTGTTTATATCAAGATCGCAAAATTGATTCAAATAGTCGCTGTTTAATACAATATTAACGATCTCTACATGCACAAGATACATACGCGCACGCACTCACAAATCGACCCGTAATGAGCCATTAACAAGTAATAGAAGTCTCAATGAAAATGAGGCGTTTCCGTCCATCTAATGAAATGTAAACCCAAAATGTGTAAAAATGAATGAATATGATGTGGTGTTAAGTATTTTCAAGATATTATATAAATCAAGGTGGCCAGCTTGATATAAACAACGAGCTCATTGTGTATAGGTGTATCAGTGCAAACTGGACCATTTTTATGTAGAAAAGAAAGTTCATCCAGTAGACCGGTTTCGTCCTTATTTGGAACTCTAGACGGTCTGTCCAGAATTTTGTCGCGAACAGGGCTCGAATGTTTGCATGTCTGCTTAGGAGTCTGTAATACTATTTAATTCTCGACTCTGCCGCACAGTTCAATTTTTTACTAACTTGTGCGTTTGGTTAACTCTTCCCTCAGGTGCAGTCTATATGGCATCTCTTTAAACCTAAAATTCAAACTAGCCATCCTCAATCTGTCGTTATTGGACAGGCACTGCGCTACCTGGGGTAGTTGTATTGAATTGAACATTTGTATAATTAAACGATCATTGCTTGCATGGGTGGCAATAGCAATTATTTAAATCTAGGTAGTGACCTTGATATAAAAATTAATCACATTATACGTACATTTCCAGTATTAGTTTCGCATTTCTTAAAGTAGCTAAGGAAATTCTTCCAGTAGACCGATTTCGTCTTTATTTGAGACTGTTTAAGTACTTTCTAGAATTTTGCCTTGGAAAAGGCTCAACCCCGTACAGGTTTGTTGTGGAGTCTATGACTCTATCCGCTGCGCCAACACTCCGCAAATGATTTGCATTGTAAGTTCCGAAAGTCTTTATGCCCCCCATAGCAGAACTTACCTTGCCACTCCATTGGAACCAGTTTGTGCTTTACTTTAATTTTTTCACATATCCAATATGACTTAATTATTAAGAGTACGGCGTTGCGTGGTAAATTTAGTAAACTTTAATTTTCTCCTGTCTTAACTTTATAAATTGTATACTAATGTCCTTTTTAATGCTAAAATAAGCCACTCTAATAAATTAAAGCCGCCTTATGCGTTAATTTTTGTAGAAACACAATAGCAACATTGTTTATGTATTTAGGATGTTAACCATTGTGCGACCATAATTGAATGCTGCGATGTTTATTTTACCAAACTGTGCCGCATATTTGTGTATGAAGCTGCATTAGCAAATCAATACGGTGATTCTGGAATTACAAGTCCTAGCTACAATATTTCACCGAACAGCAAGTCAAACCAGTCGTTTATGACTGCGCATAACTCTTCTCGGGGCATGAGTGGCAGAACCAACAGAAAATCCGACCATATGGACCGTCGGTACCGTCATGGTAGCAGACGAAGAACTGCACCAGGTCCTCCGGGAAGTCATGAAACACGACAACTCTTGGCAGAACAGGGCCGGCCTAAACGCTTTATTATTGGCGATGGAAACACGGAAGATGACGAAAATGCAGCGACTGTTGCTCCACCCTCACAGGAAGTCCTACAAGCTGTTATAGAGTTGGTGCGAAAACTGCTTATTCCACAAGTAAGTTCAGTACATTCGGTTTATTCTTGAATATAATAAGTATTTCAGTTTATTTACTCAAATTTCATATCACGCACCAGTCTTGATCGATCTGTTTCAATTTCCATGCAATGCTGAATCAATTCTCTTGTTGAATGTGGAGTGAATTCTGCGAAAACAAACGTTAATATTCAAACCCCTTAGAAAGACTAATACCGACGAACAAACAACTGGATTAGTTCCATTGAACAGAATTAGCACATAGTTCTAGCAGATGAAAGCAGTTGAAATGCGGCAATGTGTTGGGAAGCTGAATATTAATTTACTCCCCTTTCATTATAGGTAATTGGTTTTTATTTCTTAAGGTTATTTTCTAAAAGGTGAATTTGGCATACCTACTACAATATTAGGTGGTATTATTTTATTTAAATTAATTGGTTACTCTGCTCCACTCTTCATCCGCCATCATACATTGACATAGAAATGACCGACTTTTATACTTATTCCACTTGGTACCGTAAAATAAAAAGATCTTGGTCAAATAAATTGGATTAGTTTACTGAAACATAATTTAAAGAATTTCCCGTGGTCATTTGTCTAATTTGTGGGTTCACAAATGAGCTCACTTTCGGATGAAATAATTTAAGTCTTTAACCACATATGACACTACATAAGAGAACAAAATTTTCCAGTGAAATGCGTGACAACCTTATTGCCATATTTGATTCATGCTTGTGCAAATTATTAGGTCCCATTTCATTCTGGCTTCTGTTCTATTTCTATCTGTAAATATCTTTGCAATACGCTTTTATTTTTCCCCTGGTACTGTAAATAAATATTTCATTTGTTCAATAAAGCTATCATAAACATCATATACAGCAAACGTATGACCGTTTCCTTTACACTGTTACTATGATCTTTATATTAGTAGGCAATTTTCGAATGCCGTTCATTTTAATTTACTAATCTTATAAAACATTTTAATTTTTACTAACTCGTAATTATTTACTGTGAAAAATTTGCGAAAGGTGTATTCACATTTTCTTGCCCGCTTATGTGTAAAAAATAGGTTTGACGTGTGCAAACAGGAAATGACATTAACCACTTTAGTTTAGCTTGGTTGAGTGTATACGCTGAGTTAATTCTGTGTAACTGATTACTTCTCTTAAACGAACATTGGTTGCGCGGGTGGTGATAACAATTATTATAATCAAGGTTGCGGTCTTGATATAAACACCTGACCCATTAATTACTTACATATGTCAGTATAAACTAAGAATTGTATAGTGTAGAAAAGGCAATTCATCCAGTAGACCGGTTTCGTCCTTACTGGGAACTCACCATGTACTGGCCAGAAATTGCCGCGGACAGGACTTGAACCTGGGCACGTCTGCTTCGGAATCTGGTGCTCTAACCACTGAGCGGCAGGATAGCTCAGTGGTTAGAGCACCAGATTCCGAAGCAGACGTGCCCAGGTTCAGTCCGGTCCGCGGCAATTTCTGGCCAGTACATGGTGAGTTCCCAGTAAGGACGAAACCGGTCTACTGGATGAATTGCCTTTTCTACACTATACAATTCTTAGTTTATACTGACATATGTAAGTAATTAATGGGTCAGGTGTTTATATCAAGACCGCAACCTTGATTATAATAATTGATTACTTCTCTGCCTTAAAAAACGAAGATACCCAAACGCAGGTATGACGTACACTTACCTTTTGAACAGTCAAGACGTGTTATTGCATCACTGAAATATCGCTTGGACGAGTGTACACGTGCATTAACTAATTATTTCTCATCCTAAATAAAACCGCGCACATACACACGAGCTTGGAGTACGCTGATCTAATAAATCGTCAGTAGGTGTCATTAGATCATTTTGGTTTCATTTCGATGATTGTGCTCATAAAGACATACATGAAATACACACTTATATTTCGTTTTTCTTGTGGTACGACACAAGATGTTTGCATCTACTGTCTACCTGATACACACATATATATTGAAAAATCAGTCATGATTTAGGGATCTACCAGTAAGTAGAAATGAAACAGTTAAAGTAAATTGACTAAATACTGTTTGGTGCGGAGAGCTAATATATATGCAAGTATGTATTAGGTGTTGCAAACCTAGTAACAAATTAGTTCAGTTGTGACCAGAAGGATAAACCAAAGGCAGCATGAACAGAAAGTATAATCTCATGCACATTCGTTTCGTGCTTACTGGCGACTCGTTAGTAGGAGACAGTATTACGCCCTTTATCCAGTATATATTTGGGTGTGGAATGTGTGATACACATTCGTCTTGTAGATTGTACCGTCCTATTATCCCACATTCCTCACCCAAATATATAGTGGTTAGAGGGCGTATTACCGGCTCCTACTGATCTGTCACTAGTGAGCACGAAACAAATGTGCATGAGATTAAAGTTTCCGTTCATGCTGTCTTTGTTTTATCCTTCTGGTCACAACTGAACTAATTTGTTACTAGGTTCGCAACACCTAATACATACTTGCATATATATTAGTTAACCGAAACAAACAGTATTTAGCTGTTATATAGTTAATTCAATGATGTCATGCTTACCGCGAAATGGGATAACTGATATCGATCAAGGCCAGAGTGTATGGATTTACTTGAGTAACAGATGTTCAGAAATAGTTGTAATTCTCAATTTCGGTGAACTATAGCATACATTCATACCCATCATGTTGGTACCATGTACCGACTCGGCAACCATAGTGTTAGTACCATGTACCTTTTCGGTACTACAATGTTGGTATCGGCTACTAACACAATAGCCATAGTGTTAGTATCCTTTACAGACTAGGTATATATATTATATAGTGTGAGTTAGCGTTGAAGTCGCATTTTCGAGACTTTATATGATGTTAGCTTCACTACTATAGGTTTACACATTCGTCTAGGTGATTGTACCGTCCTATTATCCCACATTCCTCACCCAAATATATAGTGGTTAGAGGGCGTAATACCGGCTCCTACTGATGAGTCGCCAGTAAGCACGAAACGAATGTGCATGAGATTATACTTTCTGTTCATGCTGTCTTTGGTTTATCCTTCTTGTCACAACTGAACTAAAGTAAATTGACTATTTTACTTGTAAATTGTCAAATTTAGATAAGCATACGGACGTCGTTTCGCGAGCGGTTAGAACAATTATTTCAAACTAGGTAACGATCTTGATATAAACACCATTTCCATTATATCCATGCATTTGTCAGCATAAACAAAATATTTTGAAATGTTAATAAGTCATCTATGTTAATAATTCATCCAGTAATTTTTCAAATTGAATTGCCTTTTCCTCACTAAACAATGCTTAGTTTACACTATCAGATATATATATATATATATATATATATATATATACATACTGTAGCGCTTCCTTTTAACGTCACTGGTTCATCTAGATTTCTAGAAGATTCTTTTGGAATGCGAGCTTTAATCTTTCGGAAAACTAGATGAACTATTGACGTCAAAATATAGAGCGCCAAGAACATTATTATCAGTATATATATACTAGGAATAGTGATTTTATCAAAATCGCGCTCTTGATTTAAATAAATTTCATATTCTTAGTGTGATGAGGTGGTCGTTAAAATTGGCTTCCAAAACACGGAATCGAAATAATCGGAGTTACAAAGCAGAGATTAGACGCAAGCACCTTGTTTTGCACAAGCACTAAGTAATTAATTAGTTCCTGCCACGCAGCAAGTATCGTTTAAGGCATATTTGATAGAGATAATCCGGTCAGTTTACATTCAAAATTCTGATTGTTAGAAATGCTTCTTTTCTACTTAAAACGCTGGTTTTCAGGTAAAATAACAACAATAAATTAAAGAAGTGCTGTTTTATAAAATTTTTACCTCGTATCCAAGTACTCTTATCAGATATTATGCAGAAAAAGAAAATGTTTATTTGAATTCGTTATGATTTTAAAAAAATTCTAGAAAATATTACCGGAGCATTGTTTTTGACTGGGATGACTTTAATCATCCAAGCCTAACTTAAGTATTTTGAAGTATCATATAAACGTGAATATTAAAACATTTAAACAGCCTTTGGACGCTTATTTTATTAAAAAATCGTGATATGTTCAAATAGTAATTTCTAAACTTTCAATGTTAATTATATCGCCAGGTTCGCATAGGTAAGTTATGTTCCAGTAAAATACTAGAACAACCTGCTCTTTCGATCTTTCATGCAATGGTGTTATTATTTTGCTCAGTCTCATGAAAACATAAACAATTTTATATTCATTTTTAAATAACCGTTTTCCTCTTCTTATTTTGGCTTGGTTCTTTTAGTTGTTAGAATCAATAATTATTGGGTGCATTAAAGATAAAGCATTAAAACAGAAGAACATTTATACATTATTGTAAATCACGGCCGCCATTTTTTACCAGCTCTTGTCATGCGTAAATTATCTTGTTCATGATACAGAAATTTTGTAAAATCAATGAGGGATTGAGTTAGACTGCTTATCATCGTTTAATAGCAAATCACAAGCACAAATACACATTTTTAGGTAAAAATACACACACTTGTATGTTTTTTCCTGTTTCTTGTGTATCATGCAAACAAGAAATATATCTTAATTCCCTATTGCATTTCTATATTCACCATATAATGAATTAGATATTCCGATCAAGATGAGTTCTGACGAAATTATATTTTTAACTGTTACATAAACATGCTATGATAAAAAACGTTATTCTTCATTATACATTTACATTTATAATAAACAAAAATATCTTACTCAAAATTTTAAATTACAGTGATTGCAATACCTTTTGTTGGTCATGATATTGTATTTTGCCAGAACTTGAAGATTTCTTTCAAAGCCTAACGCGTTCTGCTGCTGTTATTTGAACGAAAAGTGCGAGGCGTCTTTACTAAAGCTAACCTCATTGTGGTGAAAAAAGTGGCTCTGTAAAAGACCATCGGCAATTCACATAGAAATGTGAACAATAGATATATTTTGGCGCACTTAAGAAATATGTATTTAAGAAACCATTTAGTTCTATATAAAATAATATTCTATCCCATAATTTCTGCCATAATTCATTTATTTAATTTGTTAATAAGCAAAACATTGATGCGCTTCTGATCATTCTCATCAACTGATTTTCTGAAGAAATTTTATCAATTATTTTTATATGCAATACAGTGCAGTCAGTTGGAAATAGGGTTCCCGCTTAGTTTAAATAGGTAAACTGCTTTTAATCAATTTTATCATCAATTTCACTATTATATCACTTCAAAGATCGGTTCCTGTATGTGTACTATTTCCATTCGGTGGTGTATGAGAAAGGGAACTCTCTACTGCAAAATTAGGGTCTGCCTGCCTTTATGGATTGTATTTCCGTCTGAAAAAGCGCATTTATGTAACACTTTTTCTTGATAAAACTGACTTGCCAAGGTGGACACTTTAAAGATTCGTTTTATTACCATAGACACAAGATACATAAAAGCAGTATGGCGGTCATTTTTCTATTTAGTCTCGCGTTGTACAGGTTGTATTTGTGATCTTCCCGCTACTGCAACGGGAAAGTGCGTAAAAATATACCGTCAAAGCATAAATTAAATTACACAGGTTATGAGCTTCACTTATTGCCTTTACTATTTAGGTAAGATGAAATAGAGCGCTAATGAAGTATAAGGTTTATCACGAATCTCATCGAAGTGTAATGAGGAAATCTCTCATGTATTATTCCGTCTCTCCTTCGATCTCCATTTTGTTAACCTTTGCTAAAGCTTTAACCGTAGTGCAATTGCTAATATGTTTTCCCTTTTTCGTTAAATCAGTATCTCTGTTATGAATATTGAGCTCAAGTTCGCTTTATTTATGATATAATATCTTGCAATTACACTTATTTATCCCATCTGAAATCTAAGAGAATTTTTTTTACTCAATTAACATATTTAACTGGTTTCAATACGTATTCTTCATGCTTCTGAATAATCATTGGATTCCAAGGAACTCGGGTTAAATTCTCAGCTTAGTATCGCGCTAAGTTTAGAAAGACATCTAAAAAAATTTATAAATTTTTATTATGATGATAACTATTTTTTACGTATTAAGTTCAATTGCGCAAACCCCGACTGAGGTTCGACTAATATATATGCAAGTATGTATTAGGTGTTTCGAACCTAGTAACAAATTTGTTCAGTTGTGACCAGAAGGATAAACCAAAGACAGCATGGACGGAAAGTATAATCTCATGCACATTCTTTTCGTGCTTAGGGACGACTCATCAATAGGAGCCGGTACTACGCTCTGTACCCACTATATATTTGGGTGAAGAATGTGGGATAATAGAGCGTAATACCGGCTGTTACTGATGAGTCGCCAGTAAGCACGAAACGAATGTGCATGAGATTATACTTTCCGTTCATGCTGCCTTTGGTCTATCCTTCTGGTCACAACTGAACTAATTTGTTACTAGGTTCGCAACACCTAATAGATACTGGTAATAGCAATTACTTGTTTCAGTTGTGTTTGAAATTCTAATCACTTAGTAATCCGTCGCATAAGACAGAAAACTACCGGCAGTAGTACATACTGAAACGTTTCGACCTTCCATGTTTAGTACCATAGCACGACGGCAAACTGGCAAACGAGAATCAGTTTAGAATTTGCATAAAATCTTTTGAAGTAATAAAATTTAATTATGCCAAATCTAACAAAATATCATTTAAATGCAGTGAATGCATGCATCCTGCGCAGGTTAAATCACCACAAGAAACACATAATAAACTGTTATGCTGTTTTTTGAAACTGTTATCATCTTCACATGAGGACAATTTTCCGCCATTTTAAGTCAGAATTAAATGGTAGCGAAAAATAAATCATCAAAAATTGAACGGAAACCGTTTTATCCACCATAGAATGCCTTCTTTGATTCTGAATTTTAAACGCTTTACTCATCTTTAAAGCTGGACTGGTGATAACCTAAACGACGATTTAAAAAATCAGAATTACCTCTTGGAAAATGCCATGAACTTGAACTCTTTGTATGGCTTTTAGATAAGCCATTTCGTTTTAGCAGTTTAAACTGAAGCATGCCTCTTTTATTGGACAAAAATTATCATACAAGTAGATTTTTTCAACACAGTTACTACAAGGTATCTTTTTTTAACAATTTATCAGCTTGAATTAAAAGGAAATCTGTTATTCCATTTTTCCAGCAGAATAAATCGTAGCGTTAATTTCGATTAATATTTGCGAGATTGAAATAAACACCAATCCCATTGTATTTAATCAGTTGCAAAACATAGCAAAACCACTGTCCGTCACATTCAATCAATGATTGATTAATTGTGTAAATCACATTTGGTTGTTGGAATATCTATATTAAAATTTTACATAGCTCGAAACAACCTTCTTAGTAAATAAACATCCTGAACGATTTGTTAAGATAAACCCGGAATATAAACCACATAGAAAAACAACAGTTGCACTATATACGTAAATTCGCCATTGAAAGGATACACGCAATCTGCTATATATACTAGCATTTGTTTCAAACAACGACTCCTTGAGTGGGTAAATCATACTACCGCGGCTGGCGGTAGTTTTGTTATGTTGTTCGAAGACTCGTTAAATAAAATAGGGTTGGTGTTTACTTCATGCTCGCAAACTTGACTTAAGGCAGTCTTTCACATTGTTTTTAAAATCGAAACTATAATCCAATCGTTTTTCCGTACATTTCGCAAAACAAGACATAAATAAAAACTGTTTCTTTAAATCACGTTTGTGAGATACAGGCAAGCACTGATCCCGTTGTATATAGCCCATCGCACAACATTGTAAATATACCGCCTATCACATGTGCTGACAGGTTTCAACCTTCTTTTGTAATCATCAAGGCACAACAGCGATCTGACGGTATATATATATATGATATGTATATATATATATATATATATATATATAGTAAGTACATTTAGCGTTCTAATTTCTAATCTCATATACATTGCACTTGGCTAAAAATGTCGGCTGCAGAATTTATACGTCGTCACGCACATTAACTTTTTTGGGCTTTCGCCACATACAAGGTTATACAAATTAAAATGCATTAATTGCAAGGATTCTGATAACAATTTCTTTTTAATTCAGGTGGCGAGCTTGAGATAAACACCAATCACATTTTATGCAACCAGTAGCACAACATTGAAAAAAGATTATTATTAACGCCCACGCAATTATTGTTTTTAACTTGCATAACCTAAGTTACAATTAAACAATAATTGACTGCGTGGGTGGTAGTAACAATTATTTAAATCAAGTTTTCGAGCTTGAAGTAAGCACCAATACCATTGTATATAACCAGTCGTCGAATAACATAACAAAACTACCTCCAGTCGCAACGCACCGACGCGTTTCGACCTTCCATGATCAGCATCAGAGTACGACGCCAAGCTGTCTAGCGAGGATGGGCATCATGCAATGTGGTTTGATCCTCACTAGTCAGTTTGCCGTCGTACTCTGATGATGATGATGATTATGGAAGGTCGAAACGCGTCAGTGCGCTGCGGCTGGCGGTAGTTTTGTTATGTTGTTCGACGACTGGTTAAATACAATGGGATTGGTGTTTAATTCAAGCTCACAAACTTGATTTAAAGAATTGTTACCCCCACCCGCGCAATCAATTATTGTTTGGTTAGCGTTATTACTTATGAATGACGATAGTTTACTGAAGTTAGCCGATTGGTTATGTGCAATGGGATTGGTGTTTTTGTTTAGCCTGCAGACTTAATCCAAAGAATTGCTATCACCACCCGCACAATCTATGCTTCTTTAATGACTAAGAACTGTTACTTTTTTATGCGGCTTTTAACATCGCTATTTCTCCTCAATGGAATAACCACATGAAATACATCAACCGAATCAAAGATGTAGAAGTTTCTATTCATGTCTTCATCTACGCTTTTAACTCGGTTTTATTGTTTTATAATGCAAAAAGCAAACTAACTTAATCACTCTTTCTTTTATTAACCAGATATGTCAGTCTAGATGAAATTTAGCGAAACAACTGACTATTTACAGACACTTTATGAACAAGCGCTATGCAATACATTTATGCATAAATGTCTTACGTATTTCTGAATTTAATTGACTAAACTATAACTTTCTTTACGTCAAGTTTACCTACTTTAGTTAAAAATCAGGCCTGATTTATTCATCCTGTTGTGTTAAATGGCAAAACTCCAGCCAGTCGCACGTACTGACGCGTGTCGCCCTACAATGTCCATGATAAAAGCAGGATGCCAAACTGGCTGACAATGATCAATCCGTAAAGCGTTCATAAGGAAAACAAAATAAGTTATGCGTTTCTCGCAGTTAGTAGTCTCTCATCCATTATACTTGACTAGAAATATTGACAACATAATACTGCAGTTTATTTGAAAATGGCCTTTTTTAACTGTTTAAAAAAAATCAGTTGAACAATAAATTTGTGCTTCAGTGCATGATTTATTTCTGAATTTTTATCATGATTATTTTCGAAGTTCACCGAACGTAACATTAAATGGTGTTAGATTTAACTCATACAATTTATTTTAATTTATGAAAAAAGTAGAACATTTCCGTCAAACAGATAAAGGTCTTTGCCATTAAATCTGACTTATATTTAATCTGATAGACCCATTGTGTATATTTTGTTGATATTCAACAAATGAACTTGGCTAATTTAAAGACGAGCATACACAATCTCAGATCTCCAGTTGATGTACTCTGGTGAATAAAGGTTTATTTTAAATTAGCCCACTTTGCGTTTCGTTTATTTTGGATTTATTTACTTAAACAACCATTGATTGCTCTAGTTGTGATAACACGTATTTAAATCATTGTTGTGAGCTTGATATAAACACTAATCCTATTATGTATATCTTTTCTATAATAAAAAAGAACTGTATACGGCAGAAAGCGCAAATATTCCATTAGTCTGGTATCATCCAATTGAGAATTATTCAATTCTTGTCCAGAGAGTGTCGTGGACATGGCCCAAAACTGAGCACGTTTGCTTTGAAGCCTGTGGCTCTATCCACTACGGCACACTGCCGCACACTACACACAGTTTTCATTCATATACTAACTTGTTTTTCTGGTTAGAATTTCGTTTCAAGTGGAGCCTATGTGGCATCACTTTAGACCTAAAGCTCTAACTGGCCGACCTAATCTGTCATTATGTAACTGATATCATGCCACCTGAAGTAGTTCCATTGAATTGAACATTTGTATAATTAACTAATCTTTAACTCAGCAGGTGGTAGTATCAATTCTCTCTATCAAGGTCACGAGCTTGATATAAAAAAGAACAATATATGAATGTGACGATATAAATAAAAGGACCGTATAAAGTTGAAAATGAAAGTCACCCAGTAGACGGGTATCTTTCTTAATGCAATTTGCGTTTATATCAGGATCGCAAACTTCATTTAAATAATTAATATCTCCACCCGCGCAAGGAAAGTTTATTTAATTGTAAAAATTTTCAATTCCATACCACTTTCTCAGGTAGCGTGGTGTTTGTACTATAAATAAAAATTTTAGGTGTCTAGTTAGACAATAAAGTCTATAAAAATGAAGAAGCTCATTGATGTGAATAAAAGAAAAAATTTTGTGGTTTGCGGTGAAGTGGCGAGAGTCCAATATCTGGTTTTACATAACTCATCTGTTCACTGCGGTTTGATCCGCATTACTCAGGCTATATTCTGCGACTAATTAAATACAATTAGAATGGTGTTCGTGTAAAACTCGCGAACTTGATTTAAAGAGTTCTGTTTAGATGTCTTGTAAGTAAAAGAGATAATTTTATTTTTTAAATTATCTGTTACACGTTTTAAAATGTCTAAACATTATATTTTTTAATAAAAATTAAAAACAAATACAGGTGACACGCTGGCCAACCGCTCGCCGAAGACATGAACTACAAAAACGGTGTGTGTCTTGTTACGATCAATAATTTCAGCTGATTACGTCATTTGAAATTATTGTTTTGCTCCAATTCGCTTAACGGCCTATAGTATTTCTTTATTGCTCCGTTACTCACTAATGGACAGTATACATTTTCACTACAGCTATTGATCTCATTTTGACCTATTTCTTCGGCTAAAAGTTTCACTAACCGTCACTTTTGATGCAAGTATTAACATCAAACCACGAAAATCATAAACTGAATTCTCAGATTTTGAGTAAAACACGTAATCATGCTTTAAATTAAATTCAAGTTTGCCTATATGAAACAAACGCTAATCCTAGATTCTTATCAGAAAATGGTGTATATATCTTGTGGCTTGATCCCTTTTTGTCCATCTGCTGTCATGAGGACTATATAATTTTAAAAAGCGTCAGTATTTTTGACTGACGGATTTTAGATTTGTCGTGCGATTAATGAAATAACGAAATGATTTGTATTTCAAAAACAGAAAATTTATTTGGACAACTTTTTTATAAAAACATGCTTGATCTTTTCAGACACGCATAAGCTTATAAGTTTCCAGGTCAGTCATCTGAATTCTACGCATAAATGTAAAAATTGACATGTGAATTTACAAAACCATTTGGTTAATAATTTTATTCCATAGATTGTAGCTTCATATGGCTTAAAATTAGCTTGTTCGGTTTAGAAGTCAATTTTAGTCCTGGCTAATGAATTAACTTGCTTGAAGTCTTCGAAACTAGCACGCTATCTAGATCAAACAATACTCTTATCATAACGATAGCATGCCATGCTTCGTTTGCAAAACTGCCAGTTTTGAATAAGTGTGTTTTTCTGCAAATTTTTTTGTCTCTCAGACAAATTTAAGCCTTCTAATTTCGAAACGTGGTTTTGGCTGCCTTCAAACTCAACTACTTGTTATAACATATGCACGCTATTTTTTCCCTAAATGTTACAATTGTACAATTGCAAACGTCTTCCTACATCTTTTAGATCCAAATAATTTGATCGCAAATTTCATTTTCATATTTTTACTACTTTTGGCTTTTTAAACGTAATTTTTTAAATTACTGCTATGTTTTAGTATCATAAATTGTCATTTTCACGACGTAATAGCAATGCAGACTTCTGTTATATAGAAACAATTAAGCTGATCTAAATGTTACAGTTCGCGATGAAAGAAATACAATAATAGGACAAACAAGGCTAGCTAAATATCTATTTGGATTAGTTTGTCAACCATGATAAAATATTGTATTCCACAAGCTAATTCTAACCAAAATCCACTTGTAAATAAACAAATATATGCTAAACTTTATTTCTCTTATTTTATTAACATCCAACTTGATTTTTCTTATTTTTTATATTTCATGAGTGCCAACTTAACAATATTTTGTTCTCTTAAATGCTTTGTTTCTAATTTAATTGGTCATGGATAATTGAATTGTGTGTCTTCCCACGCATGCTGACTGCTTTTATTAATTTAAGTTTTTATTCGATTAGAAGAAGTTAATTTTCATTATGTTAATGTTTCTCCTTTTACACCACATGCTTCGAATATGGCCTCCAATTCGACATTTGTTTTTTTTTAATTTCTTAGATTAGACCGACAAGAAAAGAAATTACCTTTAATCAAGGTTGCGATCTTGCTAAAAACACCTGAACCATAAAGTACATATATTTGTCAGTATAAACTAAGTATTGTATAGAGAAGAACAGTCAATTCATCCAGTAAACCGATTTCGCCCTTATAGGGAACTCATCGAGTCCTGTCCACGGAACGTTCTGGACAGCACTCAGTGAGTTTTTAATTAGGATGTAACTGATCGTTTTGATGAATTGCCTTTTCTACACCATAAAATACTTAATTTATACGGACAAATGTATTTAAATAATGAGCCAGGTTGCAACCTTGATTTAGAGTAATTGTTACCACCGCCCGCTCAACCAATGTTCGTTTAAAAAATATATTCACTTATTTATATTCAATACTAATTTTGACTCAAGAAAATCAATTCTAAAGACGAATAGTTTAATAATTGTATGATTAACTAATCAGGTGAAGTCAAGTCTATTCGCTTATTTCGAATGAAAAATCTTTGCTTTGGAAGCAAGCGGACACACCAATACACGATGGGATCTTGGGTTAGGAAGATACATCTTTGAATTTTTAATTTGATTATAATTCTGCTCGAAGCTATTATAATTATCTAAATTTTTTTCATTAAATTTATCCTTACTAACGAGTGTTTATTTATTGGCAATTGTAAGTACTTATAAGTAATAATAAATGATGAATTTATTTTGGTGACCGAAGGTTAAATTAATTAAATTGTCAAACATATGTACGATTTTACACTACTATATAAAAATATGAGTTTATATTTATATTTAGAAATAAAAATCGTATAAAAATTAAGTTATGATAATAAAAAAATTCTTCTTTTTGTGAAAGCTCAAATTAATTCTTATATTATGTACTAAAATAAGATTTGTGTAATCACGCTTCTATAAGAACGAGCACTGTCATGTTTTAGTTTCTTTAAATTTTATTATAAGTCAACCAGTTTAGTGTTTATATGGTGTTTTCATGAACAAAATTAGAATTTGGCGCCAACCTTCTGAATATATTATAGCTTTATATTGGAATAAGTTGTTCAAATCATGCTACTTTGTCCGAATTTTGTTACACTGGCTTACGAATGCTTTAAGCTGAGATGTCCAAATTAAATGTCGAAATTCAACTGCGCATGAAGCCTCATGCTGCATCTTTTCTTCTTCTTCTTCTTCTTCTTCTTTTTAAAAAGTCTTTATTCAATTTATTTGGTCAGGGAACGCCGTAATACCACCAGAATAATTTAATTATTGAACTTATTTCTGTTACTGGCGAGAATGTTCCACTACCCTTGATTGATGGAATTGTTTCTTAGTCGGTTCTAATCCAAAGCAGGCGTACTTGGTTGACGTGTAAGTAATTCTCACTCATCGAACTTTCATTATGTTAATCTATTAAATGCACATATTTTATTTTTCACTGTCTCAAATGTTTAAACTCGTGACCATCACAGAACTACATGTCCAAAGCTAAAGAGGTTTTAAATATAATTTAAATCAAAAAGCATTTTCTAACCTTTCAATTCAGTTTACCCATATCCTGATTTTTCTCGTCTATGCGTGTGAAAGAAGTTGAAATAAAATATTTCCTTTATTCCGTTACTCAAATCACCATAAAAAAGATAAGGTATATTTATCTATAGAAAAACGTCTTTTAAATATATTCAATTGACATATAAAGTATACTTCAAGGTAGGTCATTTCAGTGAATTTTATCATTTAAGTAAATAAAATTTGAATCTTCTCTAAGAGAACTTCTATATAATTTTTTGGACGACTAGTTTCAGCTAACAGATCTCTTAGTTCGGCGCTCTCTGATAACATTCACATTCCTGACTGCCTAGAAATTATTTAACCGTCATTCCGGTCATGTAGCATGTCTGTGAAACTATTTGTGATACAAGCAGCACTTCAGCTTTTCAGGACTATGTCTTTGTTATTTGTCGCCTTCTGTTGGTCTGTTTGCAGTCATGCTTTGTTCATTTTACCTGATCTTTAAAGGTTTTCTACTAATTTATTATTCATATATATATATATATATATATATATATATAGTATATAGATATATGTAGTAAAATTCGAGTCCTATCAGATCATAAATAACAAACGCGATTCATCTATTAGACCGGTTTCGTCCCAATTAGTACTATAAATATAAATGAATTGCAGCACCAGGATTTGATCCAAATGCATATTCGCTTGCGAATCCTGTGAGTCATCCACTGCGCTAACTAAATGCGCACTAGATAGAAACTGATGTTAAATAGGCTCGACCTGAAGGAACTTAAGTTGGTATGTAGCTTAAAATTGCAGGTATTGTGCGGCTTGGACGTCGCAGTGGATGAGTTCCAAGACTCTGAATCGATTGTGCGCCAGTTCGAGTTCTGGTCGCATCGATGTGGGCCGAATAAGGACGAACCAGTTATACTTGATAAATTGCATTTCCTCGCATCGGTAAGATTTTGGCCTTTTCTTCACCCCAAAATGTGTGAAAATGAAATGTGTAGGCAATAAAATATATTTATGAATTAAAGGTAATCGTAAAAGTCCATAAATGCTGTAAAGAATTGATAAAGTGACTGTACATTCCTTTGTGAATAAAGTCAACGTACACTCTCTTTATAAGGACTATGATGCCACAAGCCTAGGTTATATTTAACCACATTAATTTAGAATTGCTTTCTTCTTTTAAAAAAAACTTCATTATGCTATCCATCTCTCTGTATCGTTGTAATGTAATCGAAATTTGTGTTTTTGTGCTTTAAGTCATCCGTTTTGTTAGCAAGCCCTCAAAATTACATCCAGCTATGAGGTCACTTGTGTGCACATCATGCTGTATAAGACATAGCAACTTTAGCTGCTCTCACTTAATTATAGATATTTCAGCACTTTTCACTCACATCTGGTGATTGATAGCAAAGCATGGCATCAATCGTTTTTTAACTGAGACGTAGAATCGTTATTTTAATGTCATCGCACATTCATGCCCATTTTTAATGATTTGCCGTTCAAAATTGCAATAGGTAACATAACGACAATTAACACGTATTCACACGTGCACTTGATAAGCGACTTGTTTAAGTTTATGTAAATAGTCGTTATTGCCAGCTGCGGGAATTTAGAGCTCAAACAATTCCGTAGGTCTATCAAATAAATTATCGAGCATCATAAATACGCGTACACTTTTCGGTACAACACGAATAACAAAGTGGTGATATTAGTTCTATCTTAAAGTAGGCAGAGTTAATTAACATTATTCATATCGAACATCTAGCTAATGTCTTGTCGGATACCTTGAACCACAGAAATATAAACACCGGTGAAATTGCGACTGGGAGTTAATACTTCTCACACTGCTAACTTGATCACGCTCTATCATCCAATTACGAACCGAAGTAGACATTTAAGGAAATTGGAATCCAACGTGGGAGCTCGATTTGTGCTAGAATCCAGTGAGCGGCCAAAATTGAACTTCATTTATGAGTACAGATATTTTTATACACGGAAAAGAATGAAAAACATGTTTCACAGAAATTTTAAATTGTATGCAGAATTCGAGATGTATCCTTCACGCAAGTTTCTCATAAAAACTACTAAAGTACTGATATGACTATATTATTACATGGTCATATAAGTCTATCGTTTTCACATCAACTTACTTTTATTGACCATCCATTTGCCTTTATTTGGTTAAACAACGTGGATATGGAGTAATTAGGCCATTGGGATATTGGCGTAAGGCATTCAGTGCAGAACATATTCCTCGTTTGACGCCAAGGTTGCTTTTATTCTTTTTTTAAAGCATTGTCATTTACATTCGATTAAAATAATTAATATCCGCATATGCACATTAGGACTAACTCCTTTTATTTACGCCAATGTTGATGGCTTGAGATAAATATCAATCCAAGTTAATTTAACCAGTCGCATGGCACAGGCAAACTATCGTCAGTATTTAACAATACCTTTGCGCAGGTGGCTGGTAAATTTTTTAGATTAGTAACGTCCCATTTTATTTAACCAGTCGTCGTACAACATAAAAAACTGCGGCTGGCAGTAGTTTTGTTATGTTGTACGATGACTGGTTAAATAAAATGGGATTGGTGTTTACTTCAAGCTCGCAAACTTGATTTAAAGTATCGTCATTTTTATTACGTACTTTGAGATCAACTAGCAATAAAACGTCACTTGGTAATTGAGGCTTAATACTCTGTGAAGTGTAATTGAAAAATTTGCGGTTACGGTAATTTTCGTAAATAATAAACGTAGAGATCATTTGAAATGCTCCTGTAGAGCTTACAGAAAAGGACTCGCCTAACAGTGAGATATGTTACATTATTCAATCAAATGTATACAACTTGATGTTAATTTTGAAAAATAAGTTTTGTTTTCTTCGCCTTCACGCCATAAAATGGTCTGTCCATTTATATTTCGACAATCCGAATGTCTCCCTTGGCACCGCATTTATGAATGTCTACAAAAGATGAAAGACGCGACGCGAACTCACATTTAGCTGATTAAATCATCTATTGTGTACTCCAATTAATGTAGCTCCCTATGAAAAAAGTTACTTCATTCCGCATCTCGTTCAGTTTTGCTTTTATGCAAATCGGTTCGTGATTAATCATAGTCAAAAATTATATATATATATATATATATATATATATATATATATATATATATATATATATATATATATACATATATAATAACTTTACTTATTGTTTAATAGAATCATATAATCGTCATTTTCCGTCTAATAGACGTTCGCAACTAATATTGCCAAATTAGCTTTAAACTGTTTTCTACTTGAACAACTTGAACTTACATGAACATATTTATACAGATCATAGTTATTAGTTAACAATTTAAGTTAAATTGATAGCTTAAATTAAGTGATACACAATATTCTAACACTACTGTTTTTATAAATACGGCATTATGCGTGCGCTACATATAGACGTAATTATATACGATTTGGCGCATTATTTTATACAGACTAATAATGTATCTAATTCATTTACTTTAACAGACATGCATAATAATATAAATATGTTGGTACACACATTTTTATATCGAGGATGTGCTATTTTAATGTTATGCTTTTGGCTATGCAAGACAAAAGTGAGTGCGGTTCTGAAAACGCCCGTCGAAATATAAACGATCAAACTGTTCATAAAGTAATTTCGAGAACAAGCAATATTTTTCATAATTGTGATGAAACCAAATAACGGGACAGTTAAGACAAAGTCTCTCAAACCACAACCATTATTTACTTTGACGTCAGACTAGCAATGATAAGAACTGATTTCCGCAACACGCTTATTTTGTTGTCTTCGCTTGACAATGTAGAACGATGCCAGTCAATTAAGCAGCGCTTTAACGAGATTCTTTTGATGGCTTTACTGGTTCAATTTTCAATTAACACCATAGTATCAATTCATCTTTCTTGCAAGATTTAAATCGATCTTCAGTCATATGTTCATGCACTTGCTAAATCAAAGAAGACGAACACAATTTTAGTCTTTTGTGGGCTGCTGGTGTTCTTTCCTGTAGAGCAAAGCTTCCTCTGTCTTGATGTAGAAACTTTTAATCTGACCGCCACTTGCTTCTGGGTAGAATCTGCGTCGTTTTTGCATGAGCATTTGATACACCTTAATAACCTGGTTTATTTTGCATAAATGACTTAGAAAGACATCTTTATAAGTACTCCGTTAATATCGTAGATACTTCATTTACACACAACCTAATTGAATATGCCATCAATCATTATCCGCCCGTTGCGATAAACACACTTCATTCTGCATTGTGAGTATCCATCTTTGGCATGTCTTAATTGGAGCTGTTGATCACATTTCACTATCAGTCTCAGCCAACACTCAGCCAAACTGCATTTCACGCAACACCAGTGTCGCGTGTTAGCTGATCCATTCGCGAAAACTATTACGTCCAGTATCGTCCATGCTGGAATTACATATCGAGCACTCTCAGACTCCTGGGTTTATTGTTAAGAAAATCAGTTCAGCTTGGATAATTTTTCCGGTCAATTTAATTTTAAAAAAAGGTACGAACATTTTATGTGAATTCAGAATAATTAATAACAACATTTTTCTTCCCAGGATTTTTGAAGCCATTTTTTATGGTGTTGTTTCGACTTAATACATTTGTAGCCATTTTCTAAACCGTGTTTTGTCTATCTAAACTCTGCTAGCAAATTGGATGTGATTCAACTGTAAAGTGGAAGCTAACTTTGATTTTGGCAATTGATAATGATTTACTCACTTACTTGTAGTACGAATTTCGAATCATTCGTTAGATTTACTTTTTAGCCGATTTTTAGTTAAGAATTATTGGTGGTAAAAATCATGTGTTTTAAAATAAAATATACACATTTAACAATTGTCATAAACACACTTTCCTTACTGAAAAATCAATTTTCAGCTAAGAGAGCGAAGAGCAAAAGCATTCTGCCAATAGCAATAACGGAGAATATCATATTTTTATTTATTCAAATTTTTAACAGGTATTTAAATTATTAATTCGCAATAAACCGAATAATTGTGGGTTTTAGACGTATATGTGTGATTTCGATTGTTCTAAAACTCTGCAATAATTGAACCATTATTTCAATTTAACAATTTCAATTCGATATAAATATGAAATCAACATAATTTAACTTCTGTATAATGTTTCTTTCAAAAACAACAGTAATTAATTTAATTTTTCTCTCTCGATAATGTGCCCTGAACAACGGTGACTATATTTTAGTTTTCTTGAAATTGTATTATTCTGTTGTTAAGCTACTTTGAAATGGGATTTTGTATTTTGGAATTTTTGTAATCAATTTCTAAAAATAAACCTTGTATTTACTTCGTGTTCAAAGAGCAAAACAACCAGGCCATACAAAGTGTGTGCGTTAAGGTGAGAAAAAGTTTAAACTAAAGAAGTGCCCATCTGTTTACACCCAGTTCTGGCTAGTCGTTCTCACATGCCTTGTACAATTGCAGAATTTCGGCTGCAATCTGTTAGCTTACAACGTGTCATTGTCTTGTGTTGTCGCAAAAACGCATCACGAAATTACGGTCTCTTGTCCAAACAAAATACGAAGTGTATGATCTTCTCATGTGGTAATTCATCTTCAGCTGTACTTCATTTTGTGTCAGGTCGAGGCTACTCACGTATTGTGTGTATTTGTTTTACATCTTGTGATAATTTAAATATCAAATAGACTCCATACTACCCATTGTCTTTCGCAGATGCTTTTCATTTTTCAGTGTGAACTTTCATGTACACAAGTCACAAACCGACAACAGTCTGAACGCTAATGTGGAAAAACAATGCATTATTGTCTTAAATTGTCTTTATTTGGCGCCTAGCAACTTGGCAAGAATATAACAGTTATGTGCAAATTTCGCTATAATTAGCATTTTGAGCTAGAACGCTTCCTGTATAACGTACATTGCTTTGAAATTGTGCTCCTTACACCGAACTATTTTTAATTATGAGTATGACCAAATTGAGCAATCTTGCGTCTTTGAGTTACAACTGTATATTACTAGAATTAGGATTTGAATATTCTCTCGCTGTGTGCCACTATGATTTATACAATTATTCTTATTTGACCCCAAAGTATTGTATTGTTTTGAGAATATTCTTACACGTTATTTAAATGCAGTATATGTTAGTTAGATAGTTTTACATTGGAGAAAACATCTTTGCAAATTTTATTTTTACAACTCGCGTACCGCCTAGTAAGAGAACAAATTTTTTATTGTAATCCAAAATAATAACTGACTGTACAAAGTTAATAAAAAAACGAGCCATTCTATCTACGCTCTGGAATACTGAATTAATTTTATTTTTAAATAAATGAATTTCATTTTTCACTTTCTGGAATAATTAATAGAAAGTATTACAGACAAGAAGTCCGCTGTATAGTTAAATCTTCAAGAGAAGCTTTCTACTCCATACAGATTGGTCTGGAACCAGTTTTCTGTTAACGACGACATCTGAACAGTTATTTTAACGGGGATACGACTTGGTGTTACACTCAACTCTATCGCAGCAATTCAATACGCATTGATATTGTCTTACTAGAAATATATCTCCGGATGTGAATAACTCTTTTGGACAAGTTGTATCCTGGTCTTTCTTTACAGACGCCTTCATCTCGCCCAAGATAAAAATGGTCTAAAACGCCACAACTGATACACAGTTAGCACAAGTATTTCATTATTTCTTGGTTTAGTTAGCAAACTGGTAAATTAAATGCGAATGTAACGGTTTAGTGCATATCTATTTTCTGCACACGAATTAAGTTAAACTCAAATAAAATTATGAAGTATTATTTATATCAAATTTTTTTGACTTGAAATAAACCGTGACTTTATTTTTAAATAGGTTTACAACATAACTAAACTACCGTCAGTTACGAGACATCACGCGTTTCGACGTTTCATGCTCAGGCTAACAGCACAGGGACTTTTGTAACAATAAAATGAAGTCAATGTCTATTGATAGATCTATCTTGCAAAGAAATTGCAATAAATCGGACTATGAAAGAATGCCACGCAGAATTCAGACACCACGACTAATTACTGTAATCAAGGCAGCGATATTGGTATAAATACCTGTCCGATTAAGTACATACATTTTTCAGTATAAACTAAGTATTGCATAGTGTAGAAAAGGCAATTCATTCAGTAGACCAGTTTCGTCCTTATTGGGAACTTGTCACGTACAAGCCAGAATTTACCGCGAACAGGGCTCGAATCTGATGCCTAACCACTGAGCCACCCCGCCGCACATTACACACAATTTTCGGTTAAATACTAACTAATGTAACTCGGTAAGTCGTTTTTCTTGTAGGTGGAACTTAAATGGCATCCATTTAGACCTAAATTTCCTACTAACAATCCCCAATTTGCCAGGGTGGCTCAGTGGTTTGAGCACCAAATTCCGAAGCAGACGTGCGCAGGATCGAGCCCTGTCCGCGGAAAATTCTGGCCAATCCGTGATGAGCACCCAATAAAGGCGAAACCGGTCTACTGAATGAATTGCCTTTTCTACACTATACAATTCTTAGTTTATACTGACAAATGTATGTACTTAATGGGTCAGGTGTTTATATCAAGTTCGCAACCTTGATTATAGTAAATTTTATCACCGCCCGCGCAACCAATGTTCGTTTAATTAATCTAGTAGACCGGTGATTAGTTCCCAATAAGGACGAAACCGGCCTACTGGATGAATTGCCTTTTCTACACTATACAATTCTTAGTTTATACTGACAAATGTGTGTACTTAATGGGTCAGGTGTTTATATCAAGACCGCAACCTTGATTATAGTAAATTTTATCACCGCCCGCGCAATCAATGTTCATTTAATTAATCTAGTAGACCGGTGATTAGTTCCCAATAAGGATGAAACCGGCCTACTGGATGAATTGCCTTTTCTACACTATACAATTCTTAGTTTATACTGACAAATGTATGTACTTAATGGGTCAGGTGTTTATATCAAGTTCACAACCTTGATTATAGTAAATTTTATCACCGCCCGCGCAACCAATGTTCGTTTAATTAATCTAGTAGACCAGTGATTAGTTCCCAATAAGGATGAAACCGGTCTACTGGATGAATTGCCTTTTCTACACTATGTAATACTTAGTTTATACTGACAAATGTGTGTACTTAATGGGTCAGGTAGTGTGAAACTAAGAGACTGCCAATAATTTGCATGAACAAAATAAAATTCAGCCGCAAACCTCGTACATGCGTTTTCTGCTTGCATAAACTAAGCTGCCATTTTCGAAATCCGCGACGCATCATAAATTGCGAACTGTTTTTGTTAGTGCTGTTAGTAAATATCGCAAAAAAGCAATATACTTAAAAATGCATGTAAGGGCTAAATGAGGTGATGTGACATCGCGGTCGTGCAGTCACCATTGCGTTCGACGCCGACATTTAAATTTCCATTTTCTTTATTCCAGCTGTTAACCTTCTGATTGTTCGGTCTGCGTAAGTTAGTCGACAACTTATGCATGCATATTGATAAATAATATTTGATGCTGGCATTAACGGCTGTTTTATTTAATAGCTGGTAAAGGCAAATTCGCGATCGTACATGACATACGTCGTTTTCTTGCGTTAAATCCGCATGTTAAAGCGACTTATACTTTCTTCGCTATCATCCTCATTAAGCGAAATTTTGAGGGAGATTGTCTTCTTTTCTGGTACTTTATTCGACTGTTTCTTGTGAACCTCCACGTAACAATTGACTGAATCGATTTCTCAAGAGGATCATTACGCACTAAATCAATGTGTGCTTTACTTTATTCGTCATATTTCAAATTTGCAATAATTAATTTGATCCGGAAAGTGACTGGTAATACGTTTTTGTTTATCGTCTCAAAGATAAAGTGTAGTTTCCTCAATTGTAAAATAAATAAATAAATAAATACGTCCCTCCAAAAGCATATTCCAGTCGCTTACTAAATTGTATTATCAGGCGGATAACCATTACGTTAGTGCATAAAATACCATTTAGATTCGAAGAATTGTCATCACCAACAGCAAAATTAATGGCTGGTTAATAGTATAACTTTTGTAAATGTGAAAAAAGCTGTAAAATGGCCATGCTTGTGACTGAAAAAGACTGCAGCCGACATTTCCAGTCCAATAAAATGTAGACCGGTTTCGTCCTTATTGGGAACTCATCATGTACTGGCCAGAATTTGCCGCGGATAGGACTCGAACCTGGGAACCTGTAGTGTGCAGCAGGATGGCTGTGGTTAGAGCACCAGATTCCGAAGCAGACGTGCCCAGGCTCGAGTCCTGTCCGCGGAAAATTCTGGCCAGTACATGGTGAGTTCCAAATAAGGACGAAACCGGTCTACTGGATGAATTGCCTTTTCTACACTATACAATTCTTAGTTTATACTGACATATGTAAGTAGTTAATGGGTCAGGTGTTTATATCAAGACCGAAACCTTGATTATAATAATTGTTATCACCACCCGCGCAACCAATGTTCGTTTAAAAATTAAAATGTATGCTAGTCTACTACAAGAGCCGCACATCTGATTTTTCATAACATATTTATGCATTGCTATTTGATCCTAGCTAGACTGCTTACCGTCAAGCTCTGGTATACAGTTATTATGAAATAATCCCTTTCAATTACTAATTTTGATGTTAGCATGCGTGATCTTGATTTTCAGCTAAGCTTATTTCATTATGAATTTTATTTTGCTGAATTTGCATACCAATTTAACCTTTTAAATACTCTTGTGTGAGATGACAATATAAAATATCACCATTTTATTTAATACTGAGATTTTAAATTAAAATAATGATTGGCAACAAAATCTAATTAATGGGTGTTAGCTTCCGCGGTTGGTAATGAGATATTTTAAACCATGTATATGGTATAACTATAATTACAGTTCATTATTTAACCAGTCAAATGGTTAATAAAAAATTGATAGGTTTAAAAGCAGATAAAGAAGGAATGACGGCTCTGATAAATCAATCTGATTATAATGATAAGTTGCATGAACAACTAGATAATATAGAGGTATAATTCATAATGAAAAATCCGTATATAATGTGATTGGTGTCCACAGCAACCTCACAACCTTGATTTAAATAATTGATATCACTACTCGCGCAATTTAGGATTGTTTAAATATAAAAGTCTTTAACTGAATAACACTGCCACAAGTAGCATGGTTTCTGATCAATATTTGATGATTTCTCATTAAGAACCAAACCGGTATACTGAATGAATTTCCTTTACCAACTTATACAATGCTTCGTTTATAGTAACGAATTCGTGTATAATAGGATGTGTTAATAGCAAGCTGGCAAACTTCATTTAAAATTTTTGCATCACCACCCGCGCAATCAATGTTTCTTTAAAGCTAACAAGGATATTGTAATAATACTAAAAATTGGTCTTAATATAGATGCTTTTAATTTATATTAATACTACGATCAATTTCACACCTCATTGATATCTCAGTAAATGAACAAACCAATAATATCGAAATACGAGCAGAGAGTAACGTTCAAACTTTGACATCCCCATACCATAGTTGTGAAATACCTACGAATACAATAGTGAAGATGGATTCTCAGCGTTGTTGTGCATAGGGCATTTTTGCACAGGTTTATTGTATGAATGAAGTGCAAAACGTAAAAATAACCCACAGTTAATCCGGTGACTAGCATAGCGACAAAGAACTCCGTCGAAGTACTGGCAGCTGCAGTTCTCCAAGTAATTTTGTTGAATGTCTTACACTAAAATCTCGTTTAAAAGCATTGTGCGTCTGAAGGTAAAATGAGTGGTATAAAAGTTGAATTTTTCAGATAATGCTCATTTTGGATAAGATAAATGTGTAGTGAAAAATGCAAATAAGAATGAGAAACACGTCGTTAACGATGATAAATGTGATCGTGATGATGATTATCATAATTGCATGCATATTAATATTAATTATAGTTCCAGAAAACTGTACACAATGGTAGAAACTAATTATCGACGTGTGAAATAACCGAAACGTCGTTCTTTTATAGATAATAAATTATGGCGTGGTTTACACATGAGCAATTTTCTGCATCTATTTGATATCCGTGACGAAGACGAGGCATGTCGACATATGTTGCCGACATTCAACACATTAAGAAACATGACAATCTAAACAAGGCTTCACGCACAAAGTTCACGAAAACAATCTAAAATTTATGGTTTCGCTTGAATTAGCCCCACAGCACCATAGCAGAGGTATCTGCTTATATCAGCTTCCACGGAGCCGTTTGAATTGTGTGGAGAACACATACCTTGCACATTGCCACGCGTCTTTTTCCACTGATATTTGAACTATAAATTATTTTGTACGAAGTTACAACTACGCAAAACTCCTATTTCGTTAATTTCGTTTATTAGTGGGGAAAACGAAGGAATTATGTGTATTTAAATACATAAATAAAATATATAACCCATGATTTATGCAATCCACTATTATTAAATCAATTATTATAATCAAGGTTGCGGTCTTGATATAAACACCTGACCCATTAACCACTTGCATATGTCAGTATAAACTAAGAATTGTATAGTAGAAAAGGCAATTCATCCAGTAGACCGGTTTCGTCCTTATTGGGAACTCATCATGTACTGGACAGAATTTGCCGCGGACAGGACTCGAACCTGGGCATGTCTGCTTCGGAATCTGGTGCTCTAACTACTGAGCCATCCTGCCGCACACTACACTGCACACAATTTTCAGTTATATACTAACCACTGTAACTTGGTTAGTCTAATTTTCCTTTAGGTGGTGCTCATATGGCATCCATTTAGACCAACCATTAATAAATCAAATTTTTGGACTTTCGACACACACACCAATCCCATTTGATTTAATCAGTCGCATAACAAAGCAGTATTACCGTCAGATGCGCGTGCTTATTTCTTGCACGATCAGTTAAGTTTTAAAAAAATGATCGTCGCTTGTCTGAATTCCAAATAATGCTTCATTTAATTAACTGTTTCTACCCCGAATGCAATCACTAATTACTTAAATTGATACTGATGATACTTTTAACCGAGGAAATTTATTTGTGCTGACAAATAGTCAAGATTAGAGGCACTTACAGGCGTTCGATCAACGCTGTCTCAGGATCATATCCCATATAGACTATCGAGAAAGAAGAAGCAACCCTGATATACATAGATACGTTTTATATTCATTAATATAAGATCCTCGTTAGACAAGCCAATAATACTCATCAACTCGTCTGGCTCGATTGTCTTTTTCACATGCTTTCAGTTCCAATACCATGTATAGCACTCTACTCCCAGCCAGCTTCAGAATGCCATGAGACACAATTTGTCATGTCGCAAACAGTTAAATTGAATCAAAATAAAATAGGGCAGCATAAGAACGATGATACTGCGTGGATATAGTTCACAAGAGCATCATAGTTATTGGTTTGAAACCCTGCGCAAAATAGCATCGAAGCGTGCGCAGTACCGATTTTTGTAGAGGAACAAGTATTCCCAACTCAACAAAAATCAAAGACAAGAAAATCCACGGTGGAGCGGCATATTGCCGAAAATAATTGTAAACTTGCATTGATAAAGCCAGATGATCCATCATTAAAGAAAAATTTATGGCGAATAGGATGTGCTTGTAGTAAATTAATTATTAAAGTTATATACATTTTTTACTTAAGTATTAGAATTTAGCTAGACAAGACAACAAATATAATTAATAAAAAATAATAAAATTTATTTAAAAACAATGTACATATATAATGGATAAATGCATTTAGTTTATTATATATATATATATATATATATATATATATATATATATATATATATATATATATAATCAACAGGAAGTTGCTCAGCGACCATAATCTGTTATATGAACTCTATTAGGTTTTATTTTAGTCAATGCAGATACTTATCCACTGTTATATTAGATTAAAAACAGGGGGTTTTTTGCTAAGAATTGCACTTCAGCGCTAAACGTATTTTTTTGCGTAACTTGTCGCGCGTGATGCTCAGGACGAGTTAGGATTGTCGAGGCAAACTTGACCACATACAGCGACCATTAAACTTAAAAACTAAATAATGCTTATTTATGATTCTTCCTTCTCCCTTCGTGTTGCAAGTTGTCTTGGATACGTATCAGTATTTCTTAGGCAAAGTTGTCAACTGTCCTCTTCCTGGCTTTCCGTTAGGCTGGGTACAAGACATGATGCCCATCCTCGGCAGAATAGAAATAAGTAGTATAATTGTTTTTATAAAGCAGAAAGTTAAAAAAATACGCTAGAGCCCAAAAATCATCAGGCCACATGCAATGTATGTAACTGAAATTCCTGCTTGCAATAAAGTCTTTCATTGAAAGATTGCCACCTTTTCTAGCTAAACTCAAATTTCGGATACCAATTGATTACCAGAATTTCTCAAATTTAGTTTATTTCACATAATTGAACAAAGGCATAGCCAGCTATTTGAACCCTCTGAAAAATCAAATATCGTTTCAATAGTTAAAAATAAATAAATTTGGAAAAAAATTAATATACAAAACCACACAACAGTAAAACTGTAAACTTGTCGATTGTGAGACATACGTGAGAAAAATGTTTTTAATCTCGAATAAAAATCGAGATATTTGTAATTTTCTCTAAATAAGCAATAAAATGTGCGTAAGATTTGTACACTAAATTAATTTTATTTAAAATAAATACCATTATTCAATCAGCAGTTAAGACAAATATAGATTAAATTTATAAAATTTTCAAATTCTGAGCATGAAATTGGATATAGTAAGTTCTCTGGCCACCAGGATCGCATTCTTTACCGTCTGTGCAAAAAGTGGGACATATTGAGAAAGAACAATATCACGATAATAGATAACAATAGAGGAATGAGTGCTAAACAAGAAACGACGGTCGAATATGAACAAGGATCAAACTAGAACATGTAAAAGGCAGTAAAATAGGCGCAATATGCGTATTCACGTGAATATTGCAATTTTTTATTTCCGAATAAATCTTTTTCGTTATATTTCTCATTTTCATCTCAAATAAATGCCAGGAATGGCTAAAATAACTCTTGAGGTGAGCGCAGACACAAACATCTAAACAAGAATTGAAGACAATAAGAAATCATGTGCACCCCCGTGTCTTTGTTAAAGCAACAAACGAAAATTTTATCTACAAACGAAACAAATAGAAAACAATAATCATTGAAACAAAATCATATTAGTAATATTATTAGTTATTTATGACAGAAATCACACAGTTTTCTAGACACTCGTTCCTTCATTTTAACAAATAAAATCGCATAGAGATCGAGTAGTGGTGGCATAAGGATGCAACTATCCCTAATTTGACTCATATTTGCACGCTCATTCGTGCAAAACTCTACGGCGTTTCTTCACTGGCATTGAAGACTGGCTTGTACCATTGAAACGAAGAGCATTCGACGCTTCCACTGATAGTAAATTTGTTGAAGCACCAGCTGGTACCTGTTTAGATGTGGCAGGCGAACACTCGGAGCCAATCAAAGGTGCAGAGCCCGGCTGGTCACCGTCCAGTTTAGTCGAATTCTGATCCACTGAATGAGTATGTACGAGGTGGGATAAATTGTATATCGCTTGCTTTGTAAGGTCTTCGTCCAAACGAGCTCCACAAATAGGCTGACCTGCTCGTTCTGTATCCTCTTTAACATATTCTTCCTTAGTATATCCATTATTAGTGGCCATTTCACCGGTAACAGCGACATCACAATTGTCAGTTAATTGTCCATCGACACGAGCACCTTCTCCTAAAGAATCTGAGCTGTTCGTTAGTGTATTGCTGGTTCGACGAGTTGGCCTAAACATAATAATAACAACAACAACAAAAACAAAAATTAGAGAAAAGCACTGATCACAGGTTTTAGTCAGCCATACAGCACAAAACTACCGTCAGTACCACGAACAGACACGGTTTTACCTTTCTTGGACTAAGAGTGTGAAAACTAGTAGTTTCCGCTTCGTATTTTGAAAGAAATATTTACTCAAAGCAGAATCTGTTAGTTCAAGAATGCTTAATCCGTAGCTAGATAAACAAACGAAGTGTGTACATAATTTGAATACAAACCCGTGAACTGTTCGTTCGAGCGCATGTGTGTGTGTGTCTTCCGCTTCTCATCGTTGTTGTATAACGTATGTATTTATTCCCTCTTCTTTTTCAAATGCAAAAAAATATCAGGCATTGCAGTCGAATTGACTTCTAGACAAAAATAGTATTTTTTGAAACTTTGTTTTAAATGCCCGCTTTATAAAAGAATATCTTAAAAACACGATTCGTATCGCAATCAAATCAATAAAGCACAGATTGGCATACCTTTGATTTGGCCCTTGTAACGTGCCGCCATCTGTAGTGGAAGTTGCACTATTTTTACGAGTTTTACGACGGTAAATATACTCCTCGTCGACTGTTGAAGAATCAGATTTTACAGATGACGATGATATTTGTTTCGCGAGATTTTGTTCATGGGGTTCTTGAGGATTATGTAACGCGTTGACGAGATTTGACAAAGCTTTCTCTGGTTCCGTTAAAACGGTATTCAGTGAAGCTATACCTTTTTCTGAATTTCGAAAATTATCTTTTAATTCATCTACCATTTCTTCGCAGACGGAAGCTGACGTAACCAGGTTATCAAGCGTACCATGCATTGTCTTTGAGCAAGTATCGTTTGAGGTCGAAATAGAAGGCTCAGCAGAACTTAAACTGGAACGTCTGGTAGCCGTCTTTCCATCTTCTTGTTTTGGTTGGGCCAATTCATCGGGCGTAGTTTGGTTTTCTATTTTCGTTGTTAAAGCCAGATGCTCTCGACTTCCTTTTCTTGTTTCCAAATTAACATCTGTTAGGGAAAATGTTTTAAACAACATGTAAAATTTAATGTAGGTTAACAATGGTCATACCAACAATGAACTAAACACTTTGTGCGCATAATTACGATTGTGAAATAACAACAACGATACGTCGTTCGCGAAATCAGTATCAATTAACCCATCGCCTCGGAGAGCTTCTAAACCTGCATTCTGAACGTATGAAAGTGCACAGTTCATAAACAGAAGTTATGCAATAACTCATTTTTACCTAGATACGGCCTAAATTGCAGTGTAACGAGATCACATGGCATATACCAACTTAATTAGCATACCAATTCTCGATAGATCATTATATAGAATGTTGGAATACATTGAGTCCAATGCACCATTGAAGTTTAGAAAGACGGTCATTGTGGGACGGCGATATAAACTCCACTGATCAAATACTTGCCTCAACGTCACTCTTTTCGGAATCCAGTTGTTCTTCTCGAGTATATCATTTACGCAACGCGCTCAGATGGTGTACGGTAAACGAAGAAAATAATCTACGAACAACTGGAGTCAGACTTATATTCAGATTGTTATTGAATGAATTGCGATCGCCTTTTATTAGTATCGTTATGATGGATGAGTGGCTCCATGGAACCAAAACGGAGAGGCACCAGTACGGTATCTATACACACCACAGTGAATGAGTAGTCATATTTTACACATACAAACTATACAGTTATACAAGCATTCGTAGATCATCGTGGATATGTCGCCTACACGATGTTCTAATTAGACCTGTGACAATGTGACTGAATGAGCTAGGCTTCCACATTGCAATATTCGATGGTATCCATTGTGCGTTGGTGTCGATAATTCTGCTCTGTAACTAATGAAGTAGTATTTGTCGTCGATTTGTAGGTTTCTCTGTCACTCACACATGCTACTTCAGCCACTAATGCCATACATAGCAGTACCGGATGGAAAATCATTGTTACTTTGTTCACGATAATGAAAATTTTATACCTTTATTACTTATAAGGACCATGATACGAATTGTCTTTTCTACACTATACAATACTTAGTTTATACTGACAAATGTAAGTACTTAATGGATCAGGTGTTTATATCAAGTTCGCAAAATTGATTATAGTAAGTGGTTGAAGCCTTTTGTTACACAAATTCATTTAACAAACACACCCCTGTTTCATACTCACACAAAACGTTTAAAACATAACAGTAGATAAATCACAAGGCAGTTTCGGGGTAGTGTTCCACTAGTTTGTTTATATAGGAGTAGATTGAAATAAAATGTTTCTCTTCTTTTATTTTGACAGAGCGCGCGTTCGGCAAAATCTCTACTATTTTTATCAAACGTAACATTGTAGTTGTGGTGAAGATACACTGGTGGAAATATTGATTGGGCTGTTTACCTGATAATCTGGGCGCTGGTTTAGGTCTTTTCTCGTTGCAGCCGAGATTAGGACTTGAAGATATCATTTTTTTATTGCTAAGGAATTCCGGCTGGTCCTCAAATGTGGCATCCAACTGAAAATGAAAATAAAACAAGATTTATTTGAAAGAAAGATTAAATGACGACAAACCACAGTGCACCAATTATCATGTTACAACAAAAACCAACAAAAGAAGCACAATCATTTACGTGTTCAACGAATTAACTAAGTTAGACCGACGTATCATTAGGAATCGTTGCCTGAATAGAGAACTAATATTTATGCAATTGTGTATTAGGTGTTGTGCACCTAGTAGCATATTGGTTCCAAAATGACCAGAAGGATAAACCAAATGCAGTATGAACGGAAAGTACAATCTCGTGCACATTCTTTACTTGCTTACTTTCCGTTCATGCTGCCTTTAGTTTATACTTCTGGTCCTATTTGAACAAATTTGTTACTAGGTGCGCAGCACTTAATACACAATCAAATAATTCAACGTTTTGAGATAAAATGTACGCCCTTAAAAAGCTTATTTCACATAGGATGGTACTCATATATGCAGTAGTTCAGTATTCAAATTATTTTCAGTTTGAGAATGAATAATCAAGCAAATAGTTACCGTTTGCTAAAATTCAGCACACTGGGGAATAATTTATTTACCCCATATATCTAAAACTATTTAATTATACATAATAAGGAAATGTATGTAAACATCTTTAATAGACTTGTTGGGAAATGTCAACTTACATAAGCACAGGCATTTATGGAAATTATTTCGCTTTCCATGTAATCACGGCTCCTTTTTGGTTGTTATTCCATAGTCCCATGCATTAATTTAGGACAAAAACAGACCACGCATGCTATGCGTGGCGGTTGATATGGCCAGCGCCACAGCGATTTCCGGCCTGATGACTAGTGAGCCCTAACTTATCGTACTGACAATTGTAGCATGAAATTTGCCGTTACTCAATCGATACAGCCATTTTATCCTTAGTGAATCCTTGAGATCAACATAACTTCGCAGACAGTTTTACGGCTAAAACAGAGACTCGAAGGGCTGGATTCGTCTGATGAAGGAAGCATTAGATACTAACAATACAAGACTAGACGCTTCGGGTGATGGTTAGTAGACCATCTGCGGATGGAAAGGTTTTAATCGAAATAATCTGTCATCATTATCATCATCATCATCATCATCATTATCAAGAATGGGCGACCAAATATCCTTTTCCACCCCACACATAAGAAAGAATATTTTTAATACTTATGCGGAAATTGGGCATGAGCTGTTAGGCGAACTGCTTGATATCCAAATTGTCAATGACTACGATTGGAATAAATTGAATATCACGATAGAGTAAAAACTGACATCAATCCATTGCCTGACAGCGTTTTCTGACTTGAGCGGCTCACAAGCATTCTCGTCGTCTGCCTCACTTTGTGCAAACTCGAAACGTGGTCCACCGATACCGAGAGCTTCGTGGTCAGAACAAGACCAACGAAAGTCCAATGCCAGATTGGCCAGTGACACTTGTGGATACAAGTTTTCACTGGCACCACATCCAATAGACCCGGCCTTCAGCTGCGCAGACGAGCCAAATCCGGAGGCTTTGTCGAGTATGCTGTTGCGGCCCCCACCGATGCCGAGACCGGACGCCGCTGTTAAGCCAGTCTTGAGACCAGAACCAGCTGCCGCTAGATGACCGCCTGAGCCTGTATGCTTCGCCAAGTCAGAGGCGGCTGAATCAACTACACCACTTAACGCACTAAGCAGGGCTCTGGAAAAGAATTGAATCCAAACAGATCGTGATACTCCAGGTAAGGGGTAAAATCAGCAAAATAAAAAATTATATAACGTAGAAAAGCCAACTGAAATGTGGAATCATTCTGCAGGCAATGAATTTTGGATAATAGGCTCATAACAGTTATGAGCTGATAGCACACCTACTGAGCGAAATCTTTTGTGCAAATCTAACTCGGAGTCGGTGCAACTAAAATGCCCATTTATTTAATATCAAGTAAGTACGAAACGCATTCACACCTGAGACAACAATATTGCTCGTGGTGCCTGACACATTTCCGTCTATTCCTATATTGACTAACTTGTGACTATGTGTTGTTTTCAAGTTGTACGTTTTAAAGAAAATAACATCACGATGAAAAGGAGAATTCCATGATCGAGTCTAAAACACTTTTCGTCTGTTAAATTTGTTTTTCACATTCAAGTGAACAGAAGCGTTTAGAAATAAGCACACACACAGGTTAATGTCCGATTCTCTTCGTTCCGTGGTGTCCTGATGATTAACTAGAACACCGTAAACCAGTCAAAGTGAAGCTAAAGTTAAAATCGTATACCATTTTTTTGGTATATGCCGGACACATAGGCAGCACAAAAGGAAACAACGACAAGATCTCATAAAGTACGATGACGTGGTAATGGCATATCAAATCAAACGAGCAGCACCTGGTTACAAATGTCGTAATAACAGACATTCCAAACAAACCATCCACTTTAACTAAACGGACTGTAACATCACAGTCACAAAATACGTTGTACTGAGGCCATAAAACAGATCACCACCACCATCATCATCATCATTACAGACATAAAAACAATAACGAAAACCCAAAAAATTAATAATAAAAATAATAAATAGCATTAATATCATAATAATGATGACAAAATTAATAATTTAAAATTAAAAAAAACTGCAAAAGGCAAATGATATATGAAATGAAAGGGTGGATATAGTGTAGATGGACATACTTAACTATATAACACAGAAAACCGTCACCCAAACCTCTAAACAACACCATTATGGCCAAGTTAGTAATATAGGCAAAGCCATATAGGAAATTCAGCTAACTTGCGATTTTCTCTTTATTGCTTCTCAAACAAGACGAACCATGTTTAACCAAGAAAATAGAGGCAGGAAGAGAATTCTACAGGCAAGCTGTATTAAGATCGCTACGGAGCTCGATTTGATGTCATATAATGCAGAATTTCCAACCGTGAACTATGGTTCCCATTCCGTAAAACAAACTGGCCTTGGACCAATTTTGATTAAGGTTTAATTTAGCTGTTTCTGCCGAATATATTTCTTACACTAATCAGTCGCTGGTTGAGGGAATTCTGCTCTATTGGGCAATCAAAAGGAAAGCAAATACAAAACATTACCACGCCAACGCAATTAATGGAACCTTATATGTTTGTCTAACGAAGAACACGTATTGTGCACGTATTTTAGTGCAGTACTCTGTTGATGATCATGGAAGGTCGAAACTCGTCAGTACGTGTGACAAAAGGTAGTTTGCTGATGTTTGACGACTGGTACATAATATATATATATATATATATATATATATATATATATATATATATATATATATATATATGGCGGTTGTAAAATTAAATATTCGTTATTGCATAGGTATTATGCAGCTTACATTTCCAGCAAGTACTATGTTTGCGAGATTAAAAGAAGCGTTAAAGCCGCATATCTAATTTTGTTTTCCTATACCATTAATATTAATCATAGTTCCGTTTCAATGTGAAAAAATTCGAAATGTTATCAGATGCAAGAACCGTTTCCGTCTTATTTTCTACTCAAGTATCCACAAATGAATATATATATATATATATATATATATATATATATATATATATGAGAACACAATAACGTACCTCGGAGTATCATTTAATCTTATTTCTACCAGTATCTACAGCCATTATTCTGGATTCGTTAATATATTCGTTCATCCAATCCCAACTGTACATTTGTCGTAACCAATCCCCTCTTAGCTATGTCTGTCATTGTTTTGCGCACTTTTGGCCACTCGTTTAGTGTAACGTCATGTGTTGTGTCATCACTTTCATTGTAAGTGCGTCCGTAATTGACGGATGTATCGTAATTTGCGGAACGTAGGCCATTTTGAAAGGCCGTTAGTTATATCTTCGTTCCAGTCCAATTTAATTTTCTTTTGAATTACTTTCTGCACGTTTAAGCATGGGTTCAGCTTATTAATTGCAATAGCTTCAAAAGCCAGAAGCATTTTTCCGTTTTTGCCTTGTACAGAACTGAAAATTTTTTACTACTAACAGCATGACCTGTGAGTAGTACATGTTCGCAAATTTCTGATTTTTGTGCAGGAGCTGCACCCCTCTTTAATAGTTTTTGAGGGAGATGCTGATTAGGGACGCACTCGCAATGAAAGCGATGACACACCACATGACGTTACGCAAAAGGAGTGGTCTAAATTGCGCAAAACAAAGACAGACATAGCTAAGAGGGGATTGGTTACGACAAATGTACAGTTGGGATTGGATGAACGAATATATTAACGAATCCAGAATAATGGCTGTAGATACTGGTAGAAATAACATTTATTAATAAATATTATTCAATGGAGTACGTTGTTGTGTTCTCATATTTAAAAAAAATGGTGAAACTTGTAACGATATATATATATATATATAAAGGCAAAAAATAGAAATTTTAAACGTGCAGTTTGAGAGCAATAAGGAAAGAACTGATCAATTGCATGCATCATCTCCCGTTCAAGTTCAATGGCCGAACATTCTTTTTCTGCATGAATAAATCCGATTGCAGATTGTTTATCCACAAAGTTCATATGGGGCTCACGCATTTCCGTTATTGAATTTTGTAACTATTTTAAATGCAAATTTCAAGTGTGTATACACCATTTGATTTGAAACAGGCGTTTAAGTTGCAATGTTCTTTCATTCGAGTAATTAACCGTCTGGTCGGCACCATGACTCGGCGTGTGTTCCCCGCCACAAAAGGGGACAACAGCCACAGGATTACATGGACTCCTGGACAGTACCCCGTACTTCCGAATGGCGAATGAGCTCTCAACAGCCACCGGCAACCATGCAACTTACTGCTACCTTGCAGACTGCGCTTGGATGCGCAAAGGCTAGAGGTGCGTCCTCGATCAAAAAGCCGAGTGGTGAGGGGACACCACTTGTACCAAATTCCCAAGAAACTCCATGAAAATGTCACAATCTAATCCGGGATATCAATGGAGCCGGCTTATCCTCTAAAAGGAGTCAGCCGCAGTAAAGTAAAGTAAGTACGTAAATTGATCGACACTTTTCGCATTTATATCCATATTTTAATTTTCAGAATTCGCAATCTTGACAATAGACTTAACAAGACATATTTTGATGTGATAGAACGCATTTCCATTGGGACTAATACAAACTCAGTCCGATCGAAGACAAAAGGAAATGGAAATTGTGATCAATCGGATCTTTGTGAAACTGTCGGTGCAAAGCTACAATCCGCGTACGCAAAACGCGACATTGGAAAATATGAAGCTGGCAATCCGCAATCAAATTTCAAAAAATACTTAACTCGTCATATACACAAGATTCAAACCCGATTTTCGCTTGATCATCTGGAATACGTCAACCTTTTTTATCGATTTACCCGTAGGTTAGACTTGTGGAATATAAAAATAATTCAAAATTAATAACATGACCAATTTTATTTATATTCAAAAATTATCCATAACTAAACAGTACAGATGAAATGCACAGCCGGATAAGTCAATGGAACTACAGTCACTTAAAACGAATAACAGACAACATGTAAATCAAGTATGTATTAGGTGTTGCGAACCTAGTAACAAATTAGTTCAGTTGTGACCAGAAGGATAAACCAAAGGCAGCATGAACGGAAAGTATAATCTCATGCACATTCGTTTCGTGCTTACTGGCGACTCATCAGTAGGTAGCCGCTATTACGCCCTTTAACCACTCTATATTTGGGTGAGGAATGTGGGATAATAGGCGGTACAATCTCCTAGACGAATATGTAAACCTGCAATAGTGAAGCTAACATAATAAAAGCCTACGACAATGCGACTTCAACGCTAACTCACACTATATAATATATATACCGAGTCTGTAAAGGATACTAACACTATGGCTATTGTGTTAGTAACCGATACCAACATTATTGTACCGAAAAGGTACATGGTACTAACACTATGGTTTCCGAGTCGATACATGATACCAAACTGATGAATATCAATTTATGCTAAAGTTCACCCAAATTGAGAATTACAACAATTTCTGAACACCTGTTACTCCAGTTAATCCATACAGTCTGGCCTTGATCGATATCAGTTATCACATTTCGCGGTAAGCATAAACTGAACTAATTTGTTACTAGGTTCGCAACACCTAATACATACTTGCATGTGTGTATAAATATATATATATATATATATATATATATATATATATATATATTAGCTCTTCGCAACAAACAGTATTTAACTTGTAATTAAAGTTTGTTTAATATGCCTAAAAATGAGATAAATACAATACATTAGAATTTTACTTTAAACACGCTAACCAGGTTACAAAATTATGCTTTTCGATAATAGCATAAACTTTACACTTGTTGAATGCAAAAGGCAAATCATTTTCAATAGTATTGTAAGCCAAATTAATAATTCATATAAACACATAAACAGAGGTCGAGATCTCACACACAAGCTGTAGAGGAGGCTATGCTAATAAAACAAAACTAACCAAGCCTGCATAAATAAATCTGTTAGCCAACCATTCAATCTCGATGACTTCAACAGCCGGAAATCAAGAAAGATCAACAAAATTGGGTTAAAACGACGTAATTAACACATTGTTCACCTGTTAACAGCCTGGCTACGTACGGCCTCCGCCCATCTATCTTCGTCTATTGCGTCAATGGTGATGCGTTCTGGCTCCGCATGGTCCTCACAATAAGAATTCGGGCACCGCCAACACATATAGCTGGCAGATCTACCGCAGTCCTCACAAAAATGCCACGGGCAATACCATACACCTGATTAAGTAAAGCCAATATTAATTTTAATGAAGTCAGGTAAACTGTGATCCAAATTCCGCACATAGTTAATGTCCAAAACCAATAATAATAAATTATGATACAATATTTAAAATCAAATAATAGTATGCCCACTAAGTATTTTGACCAGTACTGGTAGCTAAAAAGAAACAAATTAAAAATATTAATTTGATCAATTTAATGGATATAAATACATACGAAAAACAAAGAAACGAGACAACCTAGCCTTTTAAGCAATACATAACCTTGACCAAGTAAAGGTCAAGTAGAAGGTCCGCTTCCTTGCGGTTTTCAATGGACTGCTTCACAAACTTGCCAGTCCCTGTTTGCTTTTCAAATATCAGGTTGAATTCCGCTTTCTTATATTTCAAACATAACATCGGATTTTTATCATTACAATTTTTTTTAGCTTGAAACGATCATAATCTAATTTCCACCTGTCATTAATTGTGTTGCTCATGCTAAATAATGATATTCTTTTACGTAAATATGTTGAAAAATTTAATATGTTGGATGAAATTCAAACTGAAACAGAAACTCACAAAAATGACATGCTCACAAATCCGTCAGAATGAGTCCATCTTTTTCATGATTTTAGTAATAGTGTTACCAATTCAGGCATAATATGGATACGTCAACGAAGATCTAAATTACCCGCAAGATGGTTGTGAGAGAAAGCAATGGCATAAGGTTACCAATTCGGCCACACAGGACCTACTAGTCATCATACCGCAAAGATTTCATGTAGACATTCAAACGTAATTAAGCGCATTTCGTGGCATGTATTAACGCCAACAAATAGAGACTTATATTAAGCAGTACACATCTGATTACAAGTTAGTTCCAATAGAATGCGAAGGATATACAAACGTCAATGTGAACAAAAAGTATAATCTCATGCACGCATGTGTTTAGCACTTAATGGCGGCTCATCAGTAGGAGATTATACCTTGTGTTGAGTTTATTTTCGAAAGAGCCTTCTAGTCCTATCTGAACTAATTTGTTATAAGGTGTACAACACCTAATACACTACATATAATATATGCCGAGCATTTACAGGGTCGGTATATGCATAACATATAGTGAGTTGGCTTTAAAGTCTCATTTTCGAAGACTTTGTATGAAGTTAGCTCTACTACGGCAGATTTAAACATTCCCAGAGGTTATTGTACCGTCTAATTTTTCCACATTCCTCACTAAAATATAGTGGTATAGGGCGTAATACCGGCTCCTACTGATGAGTCGTCAGTAAGCACGAAACTAATGTGCACATAAGAGTATATCTTCCGTTGATGCTGACTCTGCATATACATGACATATAGTGAGTTGGCTTTAAAGTCTCATTTTCGAAGACTTTGTATGAAGCTAGCTCTACTACGGCAGATTAACACATTCCCAGAGGTTATTGTACCGTCTAATTTTTCCACATTCCTCACTAAAATATAGTGGTATAGCGTAATATCAGCTCCTATTGATGAGGCATCAGTAAACACGAAACAAATGTGCACATAAGAGTATATCTCCCGTTGATGCTGACTCTGCATATACATGACATATAGTGAGTTGGCTTTAAAGTCTCATTTTCGAAGACTTTGTATGAAGCTAGCTCTACTACGGCAGATTAACACATTCCCAGAGGTTATTGTACCGTCTAATTTTTCCACATTCCTCACTAAAATATAGTGGTATAGGGCGTAATATCGGTTCCTATTGATGAGGCATCAGTAAGCACGAAACTAATGTGCACATAAGAGTATATCTTCCGTTGATGCTGACTCGGTATATATATTATATATAGTGAGTTGGCTTTAAAGTCGCATTTTCGAAGAATGTATGAAGCTAGCTCTACTACGGCAGATTTCTACACATTCCCAGAGAGGTTATTAAAATTGTCTAATTTTTTCCATATTCTCACTAAAATATAGTGGTATAGGGGCGTAATATCAGTTCTATTGATATAGTAATTAAAACACGAAAACTACGTGTACATAGAGTATATTCTCCCGTTGATGCTGACTCTGTATATGCATAACATATAGTGAGTTGGCTTTAAAGTCTCATTTTCGAAGACTTTGTATGAAGTTAGCTCTACTACGGCAGATTTAAACATTCCCAGAGGTTATTGTACCGTCTAATTTTTCCACATTCCTCACTAAAATATAGTGGTATAGGGCGTAATATCAGCTCCTATTGATGAGGCATCAGTATGCACAAAACTAATGTGCACATAAGATTATACCTTCCGTTGATGCGGACTTTTGTTTATCCTTCTGGTCATAACTGAACTAATTTTTTACTAGGTGCGCAACATCTAATACATAATTGTATATATGCTAGCTCTTCACAATCAACAGTAAAAAGCTATTAAATATTGGTTTCCCTATAGGTCTATGCACCGCCCTCTACTAAAAAGTATGTTATTTAAGCTTCCATGTCATTAAAGGAGAAAGCACAAATATGAAATAAAGATAAGTATTAAATTACAAGAAAAAATTACTTACCAGCCGGTGGTCTACTGAGTCCAAGACAATTCAAGTGATAGGATTTCGGGCAAGCTGTTTTATCGCACAATATCAATTCTCCGCCGTCACCACAACTAGCCAAATCGAAATTTAAAAAAAGATATATTTACAAGGTTTTATTTAAATGCCGAAAGATTAACCAACAAATTACGTAGTAAAAAGCTGACCAATATGACAGGTGTAACATATCCCGCCTTCATTGGTAAATGGGCATTACTGTTGTTGAGATTGCCCGGGCATTCTTAAAGTTTATTGTGCTATACAGGTGGCGCTTCAGCGTTGTCAGTTTAACATACCAGATAGGCCAATGAAAAGAGACAAGACTAGCATAGATTCAACATCTTAAAAGGAACAGCGATGAAGCATCAACCCACAACAACGATTAAATTCTGTTTAGTAATAGCAGTATCAGTAGCGGCATCAGCAGCAACAGAATTGTTATTATTTTTATTAATAGTAGTAGTTGTTGTTATTATGGATGTAGTAATAGTGCACTTATCCCGAGAGTGCAATAAAACGCCACCCAAAAATGTTCTCTCATAAGAGGAAATATTGAAAACCAGGTATACACACAGCACTGATACATAAATTAGCTTGTTACTAATTCTGATACGCTTAGTACATAACCGCAATTATGTTAGCACTGCAACCATGAATAGAATAGTGCATGGTCACAATAAGGTTTGTCTACCTTTTCTGTAGTTTCAATTAACCACCGGGGTTCCCTCAGTAGCCTGGCGACATTGCCATCAGCCAACTCAATCGGCACGCCTGCGATACATCCAACCGCGACCGAAGAACATAGAAAACCAGTCATTAGGCACACATACTGACGCGTTGAAAACATTCATGGCGATCATCAGTTGTTTACTTCAATCTCGCAAGTAACGAATTGTTATTACAAACCAGGCAATCAATGATTGTTGAAATGTACAAATAATCTACACGTGACGAAGGCTACAGAAAATTAATATTCGTGAATTCATAGAAATTATGCAGCCGACATTCCCAATTATGCTAAATTTATTCTAGCCTAATTGTGAGGAGATCTGCAAACCTGGGTTTAAATGTGTTACATACGCATCGTGGTTTGATTCTCGTTTGTCAGTTTGCCATCGTAATCTGATGATGATTAAGGTAGGTCGAAATGTGTCAGTATGTGTCACTGACGGCTGTTTTGCAATGTTGTCTAATATGTATTACAGTTTCATTCTCGCTAGTTAGTTTGCCGTTGTGCTCAAATGATGATCATGGAAGATCGAGACGCGTCAGTATGCCTGACTGGTGGTAGTTTTTATATGATGTGCGATTGGTTAGATACAATTGGATTGATGTTTATCCCAGACTCGCAAACTGGTTTTCAAGAATAGTTTATTATTTACGAGATACTTGGTCAGCTAAACAAAAATCAGGTAATTGTGCAATATCGCGTCGTGTAAAGCATTACTTCATTTTAACAATATTTAGTTGTTTATTCGTCTATTTTACGTAAACCACAAATAATTTTGGATAATTTGGTGATTTTTTAATGAAATAGTATGATTCAACAACACTTTAATACGGCGGTAAAGAAAATTAACTGTATAGTTGCGTTTATGGTTCTATTTACGTTACGATTATAGTACCCGTGTTGAGAATTTAGAGAATTTCTCTATCTACTTACTGTTGGAATGGTGTTAAAGCCATTTTCTTCATGTGAATCAAGCAATGTTCAATTCGTTTTCGTTTTCAATGCTTTAATCTACTACATAAATTATAAACGCATTAAATAAATAAAAATAAGTACTAATCCAGTACAGACTAGCAAAGAAAGTCAGATACATTTAAAAAGTTAAAAGGTAACCCGAAAGCCAGGCCTAACACACAGAGGTCTAAGGCTTCTTCTTGACAATTTACAAGACTTCATGCTCGTGAGCTTGGTGATTAAAGAAATGTACGAGATACACCAAAAAGGTTTGCAACAACGACACGGTCAAATAAAATGTGGGGAATTACACATCTTTGTCGATCGCTAAAGCCAATCACAAATGTTAAAATACAACCCTGGTGATGCGAATACAAGTTGATCATTCAGCCTAACAAGATAAAATGGAGAGAATTTTTTTTATCGGGTCGCCAGCATTGAGCACAGGTTGCCATAGCAACTTGTGTGCAACTGCGTTGGCCAGAAAAGCAATATAAAGGCGAGGTGCTGCCAACGGTGACATAATCCAAGAGTACTACTCAAAGGCACGGGATAGGTATGCTGTACAGCGTGTGTGCATAGAAGACGTTTATGCGAAATCTTTAATCTCACAACGTGAATAGCTGTATGTATAGTTGATTCAAGTATTGCTTTATTGCGTATACGCTTAGAAGATTGCGTCATCAAATTATCCTACATTACATGACAAACTACTTAAATGGTTCAGGGCATACCGCCAACTCCTAATATTTGATAGCAACTAAGAATGAAACGCACGAATCAATAGGATTCCACCTTTTGTTGACCTTAGCTATGAATAGCAAAAATTATCAGTAGTTTCTCAAAAAAGTTACTGGCAATATCATTAACTAATCTATTGAGTGGCAAAAATTTTAGACTGCTACTTGAAAAATGGTTAAATTTTAATTTAGTGCGTTGCCTTCAATGTACAGATCGCAGTTAATCGAGGGCTAAACGACAAAAAAAACATATTCTTTCAAAAAAACGACAACTACAAACCGTTCGGGAGAGGAAACAGATTTTTGCCTCACATAAAACAAAAATGAATGCCAAGAATTACATACAATATATTAATTTCTTCAGCCAATAGGAAAAACGTAAACAGGCACACGTTTAAACAAGTCAAAGAAGGCGTAAACCGTTTCATTACCGATAGCAAAAGTCTTCATGCATTGGTCGCCGCAGGCTTTGCTGCGTAACAAAAGCCAGACGTTGCAATTCGTCAAAAGAAACAATGGGATGTTTTTCTAAGCAGGCTTCATGCTCATCATTCACCATAGATATGCTATTTCGCGCTGGCCGGCCTCTTCCCCGACGCCTTGAGGCCATTCCATCAAAGGTCAGACCTTCGCTGCTTTCGGCATCTTTTCTTTTATCGAAAAGCTGATGCCCGGGCATCTGTGCAGTGATGAGACCGGAACATTCACGCGCCACTCGCAATGCTGAATGAGCGGCTGCATTGCCTTCTAAATAGTTGAAAGGAAGGCGCGGAGCAGTACTTGTGTTAAACGACTCTCCAGCAGCCATCAACTGGCGAGTTTTGCGCACCATTTCTTGCTATTACGTTGTATTAGGTGCAAAATGTTTTTATGCATATATCAATTTCATTCAAAATCGAAAGCACATTAAGCAAATTTTATTGCAAAAAAGTTTGATCACTATATAAACGTGTGCCACAATAGTTCATTACTTTAGCCTACACACACCCACAAACACACATCGAGAGAAATAGAGAGAGAGAGAGAGTACAACCTTATAATAACACGAGATAAAAATTTACACTATACAATGGTTCCATTCTATTTGGCAAACTCGTTAGTAGACGCCAGGAGCATGGCGAGAGGATTCGAACCCGTGACGATGAGATGCAGTCCCATGGTATCCGAATACTGCCTTCAATTAAGAACCGGTCCGTTGTCATAGAATTTTGCAGTCTAACGACTAGCGTTCACTAGTTAGTCAGTCCGGTAATTGTAGCATAAACCTTGCCGATTCTAATGGAATCCAACCCTCACCCGATTCATTGAGATGATTCCAGTTCCATTTAACTACGTAGTAGCACTTAATGTTAAGAGGGTATTAACGAAATAAGAGCAAGCATGCCAACCGCAAAGGCCGACTGTCGGCTGCTTAATGAAACTTTGGTCACTAACACCTAAGCAGATAATTCTCGTTAGCCTTGGTTGACAGACTATCTAAAACAAGGAAAACTCTGAATACAAAACATCAAACAAGAAATGGGCGACATATTGATGATTTACCGCGAGTTCTGTTCGCACCATCAGTTTCACAAAGATCCGATTGATCACCATTTCCCAGTACGCATCTGTTTTGTCTTCGATCAGGCTGGGTGCGCACTCGTCCCTTTCTTCGGAAGGCTTCAACATCGTCCATACTAACCATTGGATATGCGGTGTTTACTGGCGACGTTTCGGTGCGTTATTTCCAGCACCATCATCAGGCCACTGAACACAGCACAATACTCACAATATCAGATTTAAGCAAATGTGGTCTAAATCTGCTATTGTGAGTATTGTGCTGTGTATAGTGGCCTGATGATGGTGCTGGAAATAACGCACCGAAACGTCGCCAGTAAACAAAGATTGTTTAACACCGCATTTCCAATGGTTAGTATGAACGATGTTGAAGCCTTCGGAAGAAAGAGACGAATGCGCACCCAGCCTGATCGAAGACAAAACAGATGCGTACTTGGAAATTGGGATCAATCGGATCTTTGTGAAACTGATGGTGCAAAGCAACAACCCGCGAACGGAACTCGCAGTAGTCATCATATGAAGCTCGCACTGCACAACAACCTTTCAAAACACATCTGGGCTACCTATTGTTCTTGTAAAGTCTACATTTAACCATGCACAATACCAACTATTATTAATCTATAATTCATCATTCGTCGGGCAGGATAAAGAAGAAAGATTCATTTCCTATTCTAACTCCTTTCTCGCTTCTCTCTCCTCAATATAACAATAACGTACGCGATGCGTTCCCAAAAAGAAAGAAATCTGTCTACTGGATGAGTTGCCTTTTCTACACTAAAGGATGCTTAATCTATACTGACAAACGTATGTACATAATGTAAAAGTGGCTTATATCGAGATCTCAAACTTGATTTAAATAATTGTTATCACTGCCAACGCAACCAACGTTCTTTTAATTATATAAACTGCAATGTTTGTTTGCGTTTATGAAGCGAACTAGAGAAAACCCCAAGGAAGATTTATTTTCAGTGTCACCTTGCCATAATTGGTTTGTAGATACCTAGAATGCCTCAATTCAGTGTTACCTACGTTATTATCTCCATCTAATGATTAACACAATCAACTTATTAACGTTGCGTCACACAGGCGCCAGTTGATATAAATGTCAACATAATCTCTTAATTCGCCAGCCTTGACTCCTATGTAATAAACAGACACCATGTCATGATAGGAAATTGTCTTGACTGCAATTACTTTAACAGGATTTGGTTAGATATACATGTATCTATATTGGTAATATAGCCAAAATTCCTTACAGATAATAGACTAAATCAAACAAAAGTCCAATGTCATAAAACAGAGTATTGCTCGTGTTTTCCTTTAAAACATGCCGCAAATTAGCATCATTGTGTGGTGCGCACAGAAAGCACCGGATAAAGACCGCTGCCTGCCGCCAAGTACACGCAGAGTTTAGAGTTTTCGAAATTTATTTTTGAGACAAAAGGATGCCAGAAAATGATAGTGCTCCACTGGTAAAGTTGTTGGGTGAATCTGCTTTCCGAGGCTCTTGTATTAATCTCATCATTAATCAACTTATCCACTTTGGAGTTTCGGCCTACGAGTTATTTGCGGAACAGCACAAAATAGCCACATCATTTATTCATTTGGCAAAATATAACTACACATGGTTAACAAATACGTAAAAGTCATTATTTAAATACTGTTTGTTGCGAAGAACTAATATATATGCAAGTATGTATTATTTATCATTTATTTATTCTCTCACATCAATTCAAAGAAGAATCCATATAATCGTCAACCAAAAACGATTCATACTTCGAGCCGCCAACCTGAGAAGATGGCACCATATGCACCTGCCTTTTTCGCAGATAAACGCCGTAAAAACCGCGCTCAATGAAAAGTGAGAAAGCTATTGGCGGCAATTTCTCCTGTTTACTAGAGCAGAACATCTTTGAGCTGAAGTGAAAGGCGAGAATCAGTTAATGTAGCTGGCAAGCGTTTTCGTACGACAGCAGAGCAACATATAAGATTTTAAGAACTGGCGTGTAACTGTCGCATAAACATATATAGTCTTAACTACGTGCAAAGCTGGTGTACACTTCCAATCCACGCGAAACCAAGACTACATATGGCTGTGTGAAATTAGAGTATCAGTTATTAAATACAGTTTTATTGTTGTGCTGTCTGCTTGTTCGTTAAGAGTAGAGCAAACGCCACCATACGCATGATGGAAATTTAGTTGCATATTCTTGTTCTCATGTTTCGCTTCAGCTCAAGTACGTTTCATTCCTTCCATCAACTGAAATGAAGCTCGTCAATCGCCACAGATAGTAAACTGAGAAGCTACCAATGAAAAGATCCCTTGTATTTTTTTATAGGATTGATTTAGAAACTTTTACAATAGCTAAAGTCCAATGAGGTGCCATAAAGACACAGGATTTGGCGGTCTTCCTTTAACAAAAATGAAGTTAGGAGGGATAGGGGCACATAACGAGTTGCATGCGCTAATTTCCGCGATTTGACGGGAGGAATCCAGTCAAACTGCGGCGACGTGTTTCATTTTGGTGACCATCTGCAAATCGGCGACACAAGTACACCAACTAACTAATCGTGATATCAGTTTGCTCTGTAGCGATGGTCATCTAATTGTCAGAATTCGTGAGAAGCGAGAAATGTGCACAAGGCCAACTCAGTTAGACTTTCGATCGAGGAAATGGATGGTTAGACCAAATTCATGCACTCTGTTACAGTCTAGATTTTTGTCGTCGATATTACCAATCCACAATCTTGTTTATATGAGCTATTCTGCCGCTTTATAATCTCAGTTTGTGTCTACATTACTAGCAGTCTTCCAGTCTTGTTCGATTGGCTCTAGCTTACCGCAAGAACGTGTTATTGCTCCCACTTTATTCAACTCTGATTGTGTAGTATTTGCCCAGGTAGCTGCTACGCCAACAGGAGTGGTGATGACAAGCGGCTTGCTGAACTCAAATGCTGACGTTGCTGTTCTGTTAGCGCAAAAAGAAAGCTGTTGTTTCGGACAACATTGATCATAAGCCTAATATTACACTAAATAACAAACTGCCGTCTAGGTGAACAGCATTTGTTTTACAATACAGCGTTAGAAATAGGAGACGCCTACTTTGAAGCGTAAATCTTTAAACGTTGAAATGCTGTGCAGCTGAAATCTCTTTAAAGACACATCTCGCATACTTGAAATGGAGTCTTACCTGATGTAACTGTTGTTGAATGGCTTTGATACTGCTAGCATTTTCTCTAAGTGCAGCAAACGAAGAAGCTGTCTCTACGTTCTTCTGATCATTTACAATACGATGATTCTGATCTGATTTTGTGTTACCAGATGACGCATTATTTGGTGAGTGAGTGCGCGTCTTCATAGCTGACTCATCGTTTTTTTCCATTAGTTCATCTACAACAAAAAATACACATACTCAAAAGCAAAAGTAGACTTCGCACTATAACAAATTGAATCGGCTTTATAGTCAAAAAAACAATTGGGCTACCTTAGAGTTATAAAATGAACTTCACATTAAATCTAGACACAACTTCGCTTGCAAGATCTTGTTTGGATATTCTCATTCTACGATGATGCATTAAAGTTCCTTTTCAATTGACGTTTAAATGCTTAAATTGATACACCTTCATCAAGACCATTAATTCCACAGTTACTCTGAAAAAGCAAACAGAGCTAGAAAAGCAGGATTAAACCAAATTGAGAAATCACGTTCAAACTGGTCTATTCATAATTATTACAATAACAGTAAGCCCGAATTTCCCTATCCTATATCCCGTTGTTTAAATCAATACAAAAACATATTTAAATGCATATACAGATATACATTTTTTTAAATATACGCATATAAACAGATACGTAATTACATACATGAATTTCGTAGTAGTTTTTAAATGCACGTGAATAAGTTAAAAACTTGTTATCAACACCCGCGCAACCAATAATCGTTTAATTATAAAAGTTCAATTGAATACTAATTCTCTACGGCGTGATGCCTGTTTTATGACAGATCTTGGGTAGCTAGGTGGATCTTTAGGTTTAAAAATACGCCGCAAGGCTCTACCTGAATAAAAGGTTAACCATACATACATGATTTAGCATACACCTGAAAATTGTGTGTAATGTGTGGCAGGATGGCGCACTGAACAGAGTCACAGACACAGAAAAAACGTACTGAAGTTCGGGATCTGTTCGCGAAAAATTCTAGACAGTACTTCAAGGACGAAAATGGTCTACTGAATTAATTGCCTTTACTACTTTATACAACGCTTAGCTTATACTGACAAATGTATACACAACGGAAATGGTGTTTGCATCAAGATCGCAACCTTGATTTAAATAATTATCACCACCCAAGCCATTAAATGATTGTTTAATTATAGCCTTGACTATCACCACTGCTGATAGTGAAGATGTGTTAATTCACTGTAGACCTTAACGCGACCAGACAGCGCGTATAATATTTACAAATTTATTTGGCCTACCACTTTTAGACAGAACATCGAATAAAACATTGCGATCGAATGAGTTTTAAAAAATTATTCATGAAGTAAGCCAGTTTTGCCTTTATTGGACACTCGTCGAGTACCTGCCAGAACTGACGTAACTGGAGCTCGAACCTGGTTACATTTGCTTCAAAGTCTACCAAATCACGCACTTGCCTAATTTTTAGCTAACACTGAAAACACTCAATAAAAATATTTATTTCGCGGACGATGATAAGATTTCTTTAAATTTTGTTTGCCTAATTGAGATAAATACTAATCCTATTTATTTTAACCAGTCGTACATAACACAAATCCTAAAATAGCAGATAATGACGCGTTTCGACTTCACATAGTGATCATCAGAGCATAGCATAGCGTTTGTAGAGAATCAATTTTATCATCCCTAACAGGATTGCAATTAGATCAAATTTGTTGAAATGTTAACTAAAAATAACTTACCACCAAGTGTAATATCGCCTACGGTTGAAGAGTCCATTGCACTTCCTTTTCGCGCAGATTCTCGGCCAGATAAGCCCACAGAATTCGCATCACTCGTGCCCAGGGCTGTCGTCTTTTTAGGAGCGACAGTTAGGCTGCTGGGCGCCTTGTTAATACCCGACAGAAGTGCCGCTGTTGTGTTCATTATTATCAGCAACTGAGTAGCCAATTGTTCATCGTTTTGACGTTGCTCACTTGGGCAACAGTTGGAGGGTTCGCTTGCAGACGTTACGTCGTCTTGTGAAATAGACAAGGTGCTATTACGCCTTCTCCCTGATGAGACCGATGAACCTACAACATGTGGTTTACTGGATGGGCGAACACGCAGGCTTGCTTCATAAATTTTTTAATGAGAAAAAATTGGCGGAGTAAATATCAATAAGCATATAAAGGAAATCATGTTAAACCAATAATTCATTGCCCAAGCGATGAAAACAATCATCGAAATCGAGTTTCTGGACTTAAGATAAACCAAATTCCTGTTTTATTTTAGTACGGTTTAAATGCAACGGTGTAGTAATTGCCGGAAATCGCCTCATTGATCCACCAGGTATTAGAAATACCAACCGCGCTGTCGCGCCAAATGAGTCTAGAGACATAAAAACCATAAAATTAAAGTTAGGGTCTGATCACCAGTGATGGTTGGCCCCAGCTCCTGATGTTAATACGTGCATCAGAACAATTGGCCAATTCCAGAAAACAAAAAAACTTTGTTAGTGGGTATTTATTAGGTAATGCATATCTAGTAAAAAGTTGCTTCAGGTAAGATTAAAAGGGTATCTCTAAGTCATCATAGTGGCATGCAACATCCAGCTGACCCACATGGCTTGGTAAAATATATAGCAGACTGTCCAACGTTAAGCAATCAATTATTGCGCCAGTTATGATAACAATACGTCAAACCCGGTTCGCACAGTTAAGATAAACATCAATCCCATTATATTTAACCAGATCCACAGTGAAACAGAATCACCGATAGTCGCACGTACTGGCACGTTTCTACCTCTCAAGGTCGTCATTATTGTACGACAGCAAATTGACTAACGAAGATTAACTCGCGAAAGGTATCTCATATTTTCAGGCTTCACTTTTGAAAAAAATTACCGGCATTCCCACAATCAATGTTTGCAAAATACGATACCAAACATCAGGTTGATGGTGCTTCTCTTTTCAACTCAACGTAAATCAGAATGATAATAGCAGCGACATTATTGCACGATAACGAAGAGGCCTCCTCACGAAATCCAGGCTTTCATTTTAATGACCAACGCCTGCTGAGCCATCATAAATAACCCCATCTTTCTATAGCCGACCCGTTCACATAGACTAACTTCTAAATTGCAGGTCCATTCCATTATAGTAATGGCGCAACCAACCCACTTCATCTAGAACGACGGCTCCAGTCCCAGTGCAGAATAAAAGACAAACAAGTAACGGCCTTAATTAATTTAGAGACTGAATATTTAGAAATATTGTCGGCATGTATAGCCTCATAATATACTCACTCATACAATAAATCAACAAACGGTGTGCAAAAAATTCAAATGTCAGCACGAGACAAAAGTTCACACGTAGAAACATCACAAAATATTTTTTACGCAACTCTCACTCTTTATCTACGCCATTCTCGGCGAACTAATAATCGAAGAATTAATTAAATAAAAAGCAAACCTCTGCATATCTATAGTCTAAAGTTCATATATGAAACATAATTAACAGTTTATCCTATGTAAATCTAAGGCGTTTAAAATCAAGTACAAATCTACAATAACGTAGTAGAAAAATATAAATGAATAATTTCCGGGCGATTCCAATCAAAAGCACACAAACTATATACACATAGCCAAGGCTAAATAGGCAGAAAAATAAATCATGGGCGTTCAAAATAAAGGCGATAAAATTTACATGATAATAATTCAAATTCGACGTGAAACCACGAGGTCTGCTCGGGCTGACCGTACGCAGTACTGGGATGAAATGGCTTCCGCCATGGAATCCGCTGCAAACGTCGGTGATTTCGGGGGTCTCTTCCGTCTTATACGTAAAGCATCCGGTAAGCGCAATGCAGAGACAATTCTACGCAGCGCAACAGGAGACTTGATTTCTGATGTCAATGGCAAAATCGCAAGATGGGCTGAACATTTTTCGCAGTTATTGAACCGACCATACAGTGGCCGCTCCCCACCGCAACCACCTGCAACATCTACACCCAGCTACGATGTGGACTGCTCTTCCCCAACCGAGGTTGAGATCGCTATGACCATCCAGCGCATGAAGAGCAAGAAATCCCCCGGTGAAGATGGAATTCCTGCAGAGATCTACAAGGCCTGTATAGGCGCACTACTGCCATCAATCCATCGACTGTTCTCTTCTATCTGGGAACAAGAAGCATGCCCGTCAGACTTCGGAATGTCAATCCTGTTACCGTTTCCCAAAAAGGGTGATAGATCAAGGTGTGAAAACTACCGTGGTATCAGTCTTCTCAACACCGCATCCAAGCTGTTGGCGTCGATTCTATTGAACCGCTTCTGCAAAGAGCGGCATGTCCGTACCCGTCCCAATCAGGGTGGATTCCGCCCAGGCAAAGGCTGTGTTGATCAGATCTTTACATTACGGCGAGTTTTGGAACATCGCAACGAATTTCAACAACCAACCGTCGCTTGTTTTATTGATTTTCGAGCTGCTTTTGACTCTGTTGATCGCGACTCCCTATGGAACATCATGCTGCTCGACGGTATGCCCATAAAACTCGTCAATCTGATCAAGGCCCACTATGCAGCCACCAAAGCCAGAGTACGTGTTTACGGAGAAGAATCGGATGAATTCAGTCTGCACACAGGGGTTCGACAAGGATGTCCCTTGTCACCCATATTGTTCAATTATGCGGTTGACTGGATTCTGAGCAACGCGCTAACTGAGTTCCGAGGCGTTCAAGTATCAAATAACCTATGGCTGACGGATGTTGATTACGCAGACGATGTTGTTCTCCTTGCTGACAGCTTTGGGAGCATGCAAGCCGTTTTGGATCAAGTGGTCCAGTTTTCATCAGCCGTTGGTCTGGAAATCAATGCCGACAAAACGAAAGCCTTCGCCATCGGTGTATCTTCATCTGATGAGCAGCTCACGGTGTACGACAGCCCAATCGAAACAGTCGACGATTTTACGTACCTTGGCTCAAAAATGCTTCCAACTGGTCAAGCAAAGAATGAAGTCCGAACACGCATCGACCGTGCCAGACTTGCTTTCTTACAATTGAAGAACTCACTTTGGAGAAGAAGTGAAATCAGCCTCAAAACAAAAATCCGAGTCTACCAGGCTACTGTTCGGCCTGTGCTACTGTATGGCTGTGAGACTTGGCCATTACGTTCTGAGGACTCCAAAAAGCTTGAAGTATTCGACCATTGGTGCCTTAGGTACATCACAAAGACAAAATGGATGGACCGGAGTGTCGAACGCATCTGTTCGTCACCAATGCGGTGACATCATGCAACTATCCGTCTGGATCCAACATCGTCGACTTCAATGGTTCGGGCACGTACTACGCAAACCCGAAGACGAAATGGTACGGCAGGTGATGAACCCAGGTCAATGTGCAAACTGGCGCCGCCGCCGAGGTGGACAACTGAAGACATGGCTTGCAACAATCAAATCGGACATGGAACTCCTAGGTTTACGCAATGTTTATGGTCCGCGTCACTGGGAGCGTCATTGGCCCTCTTTATGTTCCGAAATGGCTGCCAACCGCCCGGCATGGAGAGGTTTAATCCGGGATATCAATGGAGCCGGCTTATCCTCTAAAAGGAGCCAGCCGCAGTAAAGTAAAGTAAAGTAAGTGCAAGTCTGAGATCTGGTCATTATTGTATTGATGGCTTCAGTATTAACCATCTGTTCGAATTGTTCGCTGTTACGTGTACGAGTGCTATTTTTCCGAGTGTAGCCTTTCGTTTCACTTTTTTACGCAAATTTGAGTTCTTCACTTAGTAACAGCGCAAGTGTGGATTGCGGTTTTGAACGCTCATATTGTTTGGGAATTTGTTCACCGTATGCGCATCTGTTTTTCCTCTTCAGTTTGTTACCAGTCCGATTGAATGTTTGTTGATTTTAGTCGAGGGCCTGTTCGGTCTGATCTGGATACTAGCAGGTTTTCCTAAACTTACCATTTAGAGGCGACGTATCAACCTCAATAATTGCACGGCAGCTGAATAGAATAACTAAGGAGAATTTTCCAAGTGTTAAAGTTAATATCACATTTAATACACAGAGAATAATGAGGTTGGGTACTTACTTACTTTACTTTACTGCGGCTGACTCCTTTTGGAGGATAAGCCGGCTCCACATTTTATGGAGTTTCTTGGGAATTTGGTTGGATGCCAAAGATCAATTGCCAATTCTCTCCAAATCATTCATAGTCTACAAATTCTCATGTATTTGCGGTAGCACGCATATCGGACGTACGAAGAAGCAATTGATAAACAGAATCCAGCAACATTTACCGCAGAAATTGATTTAAAAAAGGCTTGGCACTGTCAGGAAAATCAGCTATTTCCGATCATATATTGGAAACGGGGCACCCAGTCAATTCGACTATTTCTCAATTCTACATAAAGCAAAATCAGAAAAATTATTATTTATTTATGAAGCCCTTTATATAAAACAACAAACACCTGACCTAAATATTCATAAGTTTCATCAACATGATAAACTAATCGACTGGCCACGAATAAAATTCAGTAAATAATTTACTAGTATCCAGGTAAGACCGAACACGTCCCTTGAATTAGACTCAACAAACATTCAATTGGACTGGCAAAACTGAAGAGGTGACAGAAACTCCTAAACAATATGAGAGTTCAAATCCACACGCCTAAGTTACCAAGTGAAAACACTGACTTGCGCAAAAAAGAAACGAAAGATCACACTCGGAAGCTTTAGCACTCGTACACCCTAACAACGAAAAAAATTCCGGAACAGATGATTGCGACTAAACCATCGATATACCACAATCACTAGACCCCAGAAATCCTTTACGAGAGGAACTTACATGCAAACAGGTACACACATACAGACACAAATGAAGGCACTACCAATCAGCCACAAAACAAGAAATAGAAGTAAAACCGAGTCAGATTTGTTGCCACCTACATAATAAAATGAAAACCCAGAATGTATATAAATAAAAGATTGTAGAGCGAAGTTTAGTATGTTTGAAATAAATGGTCATTCACCAGTTTGTTATTAATGTGTTTTTTCTTCCAAAAACAGCTAATGTTCGTGACTGCATAGAAATTGTGCAGCCGACATTTCCAGTCACGTACAATGTATGCAGGACAACTAGAGGTGAGAGCCGCATATCTAATTTTACTTTCCATATATATGCAATACGGTTTGATCCTCGCTAGTCAGTTTTCCGTCGTACTCTGATAATGATCAAGGAAGGTCGAAACGCGTCAGTGCGTTGTGGCTGGTGGTAGTTTTGTTATGTTGTTCGACGACTGGTTAAATACAATGGGATTGGTGTTTACTTCAAGCTCGCAAACTTGATTTAAAGGATCAATGGCTAGTGGGTAAAATATTGATTCCTGTACATTTCCAGTTGCACAACGTGTTCGTATCTGTGTTTGATGGGTTCTCACTGCTCCGTCACTATAAACCCTCTTGCGCAGTGCTGTCCTACTTGTTGTGAATTTGACAGTATTTTTCTTGTGCGGGACAATTGATAGCACTCGGTAAAATCTTGAATTTTGATCATTTTCAGGTGCTCTGCTTATTGGCTTCGATTGATGGGGTCTCACTTGTCCCTTCATTTTTGAGCTAATTTTCGTGACTGCGTAGAAATTGTGCAGCTGGCATTTCGAGTCACGTACAATATATGCAAGACTAATAGAGGTGAGAGCCGCATATCTAATTTTGCTTTCCATATATATATGCAATTTGTAACTAGGTTCGCAACACCCAATACATACTTGCATATATATTAGCTCTCCGCAACAAACAGTATTTAACTGTTAAATATTTAATTCAACGATGTCATGCTTACCGCGAAGTGTGATAACTGATACGATGAATGCCAAAGTGTATGGATTTACTGGAGTAACAGGTGTTCAGAAATAGTTGTAATTATTAATTTCGGTGAACTATAGCATACATTGCTATTCATTATGTTGGTACCATGTACCAGCTCGGAAAACATAGTGTTAGTAACATGCATCTTTTCGGTACTATAATTTTGGTATCGGTTACTAACACAATAGCCATAGTGTTAGTATCCTTTACAGACTCGGTATATATACTTATAGAGTGAGTTAGCGTTGAAGTCGCACTGTGAAGACTTTATATAATGTTAACTTCACTACTGCAGGTTCACATCTGTCTAGGAGTTTGTAGCGTCCTATTATTCCACATTCTCTGACCCAAATATATAGTGGTTAAAGGGCGTAATACCGGCTCCTACTGATGAGTCGCCAGTAAGCACGAAACGAATGTGCATGAGATTATATTTTCCGTTAATGCTGACTTAAATTTATCCTTCTGGTCATATATGAACTAATTTGTAAAAAGGTGCGCAGCACCTAATACATACTTGTATACGCAATGCGGTTTGATCCTCGCTAGTCAGTTTGCTGTCGTACTCTGATGATGATCATGGAAGGACGAAACGCGTCAGTGCGTTGCGACTAGCGGTAGTTTTGTTATGTTGTTGGACGACTGGTTAAATACAATGGAATTGGTGTTTACTTTAAGCTCGCAAACTTGATTTAAAGAAAATAACCATTAAATTTTTCAAAGCTATACGCCGGTGCAGCCTAAGTTCTAAAACACTCATGTAATGCTGTTCTCTGGCCATCTAATAGGCTACACCCTGAAATGTTCAAATATATACTCTAAGTTAGTTGAAATTCAAATCTAGCCTAATATCCATATCAAAACTCATGTTATTTGGGTCGCCTATGCGGATAAACTCAGAGTTCACAATTATTGTTTAATCAAACTGTGACTTAATTATCCATAAATCTGCAGTTTAGTTTTTAATCTGTGTTGACAATATCCTGACCAACCCTTTCAAGTAATTAGAAAAAGCAATTTTTCTACACGTACACTTTTTTTAACTATTCACAAGAGTTTGCTCGTATAAATTGCGTCCCTTTAGTTAAACAAATTTTAAAAATTATTCGGAAGCTCCACTGTCATTTTCCAGATTTTGCGTCATCTTAATTCTTGCACTTCCGCGTGAACTTTCTCTCGTATTCATGTAATCCCTCTCTGGTCATTGGAGCGTTCTAGGCATTAAAAAAGCTCACTGCCACAAATTTTTTTCAGTATACATCTTGTTTAAACTAATCACGTAGCATAGATCATGTAATAATATGTGGAATAATCTTCATTATATAAATAATATTTCATTCGTTATTGTTTATTAGGTGGTGGCACCTAGCAACAAATTAGTTTAAATAGGATCAGAAGTATAGATCAAAGCCGACATGAACGAAAGGAAAAATCTCAGGTATACATGCACTTCGTGCTTACTGGCGACTCATCAGTATTAACCGGTTCTACGCCCTATACGCACTAGATATTTGATCAAGAATGTTGGAAATTAGTTCAACTAGGTGGTTAAACCATGAAAAATTCTCGATGCGTATCAATCTCCTAGTGTCATTCTCAAAACACAGCCGGATACTGTAATGTAAATATATAAATGAAAAATTATACTCTTGATTAATATGTAAAATTTATTTGGCAAGCTAGAGTTATTTTACATCTCAATTTTATAAGGTCAAACTGCTTTGCTCTGTAAACATTATTTGATACAGACAGTTCAACAGTAAATGGAGCAATTTATTTCAAACTGGCCAGTTTACTTTTCTTTGAAATTCGTCCAGCTATATGTATATATATATACTATATATTTGGTTTCAACATTTGGTTATGTGATTGGCTACAAATCTGACTCCGTTTTATTTCTATTTATTATTTTGGCTGATTAGTAAGTGTGTATACGCTTGTGTCTGTGTGTGTTCCTGTTTGCATGTAAAGGTCTTTCTTGCTGTATTGCATTATTTTATTATATATATATATATACCCCACTTAAAATCAAGCATATATCTGGATATTTTAAGAAAACGCAAAAGTATTTACACACATCCAGGCTGTTATATTTAGCATCCTTAAACTACAGCTAAATACATGAAAAAGGAGTCGTACATGAATTGAGTATGAACAGGTAAATTGTTGCGCATACTTTATCAGGTGCTTTTGCGGCTTCCTGTTATATTTATATATATATATATATATATATATATATATATATATATGTGTGTGTGTGTCTGTTTATATATCTGCGGTATAATTCAATACTGAATCAGGTATCTAAGGCAATTCATCAAGTATACTGTTGAATAACAGATCGGGGATGATTAGTTTGAACTTTAGATCTTCAGATTTTACAAATAGGTTCCACCTAAATGTTTTACAGAAACTACAGATTTGTATGACTTCAAATTGTGTGTAGTATGCTGCACGGGCGACCAATGGTCAGAGTCACAGGCTCCGAAGCAAATGTACCCAGGTTCATATCCGATCCGCGACAAACTCTGGATAGTACTTGAAGTCATCCCAATACCGAAAAACCGGTCTACTAGATGAAATAAGAGCACTTGTAGGTAAGTAAAATATTGAATCCTGTACATTTTCAGGTGCTCTGATTATTGGCCTTGATTGATGGGTTCTCACTTGTCCCTTCTTTTTTAAGCCTTCCATCAGCTGCTTGTCTTAAAATGACTCTTTTCCAATGTCATTTTCAGACAAGCAGCTGATGGAAGGCTTAAAAAAGAAGGGACAAGTGAGAACCCATCAATCAAGGCCAATAATCCGTGCACTTGGAAATGTGCCGGATTCAAGATTTTACTGACCTACGAGTGCTATCAATTGTCCCGCACAAGAGAAATGCGGTCAAGTCCACAACAAAGACATCACTGAGCAAAAAAATTAACATTTAAGTACTGGATTAAATGCCCCTGTTACAAGATGCAGTATATATATATATATATATATATATATATATATATATAAATCAAATTAGACTTCGAATCGAAATATATAGGTATTTATATGACACTATGTCATGATTAACCGCAGCAATAAGAAACATTTTTGACCGAAAAAACAAACAAATTGAATATTTTAAGGATCCATTTGTTGATATTATTAATCAAAAACATATACGATAAAGCTTAAACACATAAACAATTGATGTACAGGTTGAGAATAAATGGTTTTTCAAACGAAAAAATGAGACGGTATTATATACGCCAAATGTTTTAATAGTTTCGGTTGATCGTGAATGAGTAATTTCGTTTAACTGATGATGTACATTTTTGTCGCGTTACGTGACAACAGGTTACTACTTTGTATGCAATAGTCGCTTAGCTGGGATCAGCTTTAAATTTCTTTGGGTAAAACGCGCATGTCTGTTTAACGCCAAGATTTATTTAATTGTTCACATTTTGGTCTTGCGCTAATCGAAAAGACTTTTTCGGTGGTATTAATACTGCACAAGGTTTCTGCCTAGCCAGAAGGTTTTCTTTTCTTGGCCAAACATTAGTCTCTTACCTGTTTTCCTACCTTTCCGATTGTGTTGTTGACAACAACATCAAACATATTGCATTGAGTAACGTCTTTACATATGGACTTTGCTGTGCAGACCGAACATACAACAGAAAAGATGTCTCAAACAACGTACAGGCAAAAACCAAAATCTTGTTTGGACCTCACGCAGAAGTTCACTGCAAATTGCTTTAAAAGCAATCAAAAACAGAAATGAACTGTCAATCAGTGAAATGTTGTATTAAAAATTTTAAGCCGAACTTATTTATAATAGAAAGCACGTATGCGGGTTCATTCTGAATAGAGTGCGATGCAAAGATAGTAGTGGTCGGGCAAATTGTTAGTATATTTTCTCTGCTCGTGAGAAGGTTTTGTGCATTGCCTTCTAGAAAAAAATAATATTTTCCTTAATTTGGTACTTCAAAAGAAAATTTCTCGTATTTAATAATCTTTCCTTATAAAGTAAACATCGGAAAAAATGTAACTTAAATTGGCATGCAGGAAATTCCTACCTGAACATAGTTTTCAAATGACTTTGGCAGAGAAAAATGAATAACTGCGCGCAAATCTCGCTTGTTAAGACCCATACCGAACGCTGAAGTAGCGCACAGAACTCGAAGACGACCCGTCATAAAGCGACGCTGAAGAGAAGTTCGTTTTGAAGATGTCTGGCCAGCATGATAAGCCTCTGCTGACCAAGTTAAAACGCGTTTGCCAACCTTCATGAAAAACAACGTTTCCAAGCGGAAGTGAAAGAAATATAAGATCATCTAATTTGATTGCATAAGATACTATAAAACGAGAACCTATACTTTTAATCAACAATAAAAGCACAATAATATAGCAAACATAAAAAACTAAAATTACTATAGATAGGACCACATCAAAAATTTACAAAAGACGATAAACAGCTGCATAATTATACAGAAATACTCAAAAATTCAGGCGCAGACCAAAGCCTAATAGGTCGTTAATTTCAAGAAGAGATGGATGATTTAGATTCAGCATTTCTTCTTTAAAATGGTCTGCTAGGAAACGCTGACGACCACCATATAACGAAAACGATTTTCTGAAACAACACTGACCAAAATTTTCTTTAGTTATTTAAGCCTAGTTTACTCATTTATGATGAACATAAATCACAGGCTTTCAGCAAAAAAAACGACGTCGCCAATTTACGACGCGTTCCCATCTTTTACAGTCATCGTTACAAAATGTAGGTAAACTTACTATCGGAGATTTAATCGATAAGCAATTATTTTTATAAAACTCTAATTGTAAATATCACCACCAGAAGTCTCGCATAAATTGCACCTGACGAACTGCACAATTTCTATGCCGTCGTGAGAAACTTTCTTGCACCATCTGCCACATGTATATACTATTTAATTAAGAAAAAATCGGTTGCGCGGGTTATGATATAAATAATTTGAATCAAGTTTGCACACTTGAGATAAAAAAAACTATTCATTTAACCAATAGCACGAAACGTTCCACAATTTAAAACTAATCATCAGACTCTGACGACCAACTGACTAACGGAGTTGCAAAAACATTACATCCGTGTTTTGTCATTTTTTCTCTCATTATCATCATCATCATCATTTCCAGCCGCACAAAAGTCAAGTGACTAATGTTTCACTGCCATATAACCATAAGGAGTGGAAAAAAAGTATATAAGTGAATTTAGATAAATTATTATTGAGATTTACGAGAGAGGGAGAGGGGTAGAGAGAGAAGGAAAACCTTGCTAGTATGAGTAAATTTATCAGGATAACTCACAGAAATGAGGCAAACTAAACCTCTCCACAACACCATTATGGCCAAGTTAGCATTCGGGCAAGGCGACATCAGCAACACAGCTTCCTTGCGGATTTCACCGTATCACGTCATAAACAAACCGAACCTCGCAGCTAACTTTGCCCTACTAAGAAAAGAAAGTTACGAAGATGATTCTACTATACATCTGCAACAAGATCGCCACTGAGCTCGATTCGCTGCCATATCGCTAAGGGTTTCTAACCAAGAACTGTGATGTGCACGGGGACCCCATCCCGGCAGACGAGTGGATCCTATACTACCCAATTTGGATGTAAGTGACTTTAATTGTTTCTGCCATGTCAAAATCTGCCCACCTTGTTTCTTACGCCAATTTGATGCTGGATGAGAGAACAGAGCTCTATTGGGCAATCGGAATGAGGGCATACGCAAAACGTGACCGAGCCAACGAAGTTGATGGAGCCTTATTTGCTTTTCTAAAGACGAGCACTTATTGTCAGATCCAAAAATACGTCTACGGATGTCAACGTTAGTTATTCGTTGTTGGTAACCAACATGTGCTATACTTCTCAAACAACGATGATCGAATGCCTGTAAGCGTCTCAGATCATCAACTCTAAGAGGCCAAGTTTCACTAGCGTATAGTAAGACTGCGCGTACAGATGCATTGTAAACACGACCTTTAAGGCAAAGTGAAATATTCGCGTTTCTCCATAAATGACGAAGGTTCGAGAAAGCTACTCTAGCTTTCGCGATCCGTATTCTCACCCCGTCGGACATATTGCCTACGTTATTGATAGAGCTCCCAAGATATGTAAACCTGTCGACTATGTCAAGATCTTCATTCTGCAGTCGCAACGTTGGAGTGAGTGGTGGGTGATCCTGTAACAGTATCTTACATTTAGAGGGTGCGAATTTCATACCGAAAGACGGAACAACGTTTTCTAATCTATTTAAGGTGGTCTGGGCAGCATGCTGATTGTCGAATAATAGTACGATATCGTCCGCATAGTCAAGATCGACTAGTTTATCTCCCGGGAGAACTTCAACTCCAGCGTCCTGAATGTGTGAGAGAGTGTTGTTCATAATAGCATCGATTACAAAATTAAACAAAAATGGGGAAAGTGGACAACCTTGACGAACACCACTGCTGGTTGTAAAGTTATGCGTTAATTCGTTGTAACCTTAACGCGACCAGAAGTATTTGTGTAGAGAGCTCGTATACTATTAACAAATTTAGTGGGCACACCGCTTTTCGACAAGATATGGAATAAAACATTGCGATCCACCGAATCAAATGCACCCTTGAAGTCTAGAAAGACGACTATTGTGGGACGGTGATATAAATGACTCTGTTCGAGAATTTTCCTTAACGGAAAAATATTATCTATACAACCTCGTCCTGCGCGGAATCCGGCCTGTTCTTCTCTTGTTTGTGATTCACGTGAAGCGCTAAGACGACGTAGGATAATCGAAGCAAATAACCTTGATACGACCGGAGTCAAACTTATACCACGATGGTTATCGCACGAATTACGATTGCCTTTTTTGAAGATGGGAATGATGGTCGACTCATTCCAGTCAAGTGGTACGGTTTCCTCATTCCATATAGTATGAAAAAGTTTGGTCAACGCTCCTGAAATTATATCGCCATCATCCTTAAACAATCCCGGAAGCAGATCATCGGGGCCGGCGGCTTTGCGGCGCTTAAGAGATAGGATTGCATCGCGTACTTCTAACTCGGATGGCCCTTCGAGACTAACATTCCACACTGTTGATGCAGACATGCTTTCGAGAATCGGAACTGACGCGGGTGGCCAAGAAAATTGAACTCTAGTGTTCAGCGCACCTGTCAAGACGACTTATTTTATCGGTTATTAATTCGCTGTTACTATCATTTATAGTTTCGCTAACTTTTAACTTTCTCGGACCTGTTGCGCGGATAAGTTGGAACAAACAGCGACTATTACCTGACGCGAAAGCTACTTCCATTTCTTCAGCCTTACGGTTCCAAAAGTTTTCGAGATCGCCTTTTAGACTGCGCTTAAGTTGGCGTCTTATATTGCGACGAGTATTATTATGAGTCGAGCCAGGTGGAATTTGGCGCCTTATTTCGAGTATCTCCATAGATTTTACAGAGAGCCAGTGATTATTTCTACGGGGGCCTGCTATGCCACATACAGTAGTATCTGCATTGTGCATAGTGGAACCTATCTTGGACCAAAGTATATTCAGATTTTCGTTATTCAGACCAGTTGGATTAGCCTTTAGAATATTTTCATAGTTTTGTCGGAAGGACGGTTGTTCGAGTTTGCCTACATCAATTTGGGGTTTATTCTTAATTATTTTCCCGGAAAATTTTAGAGCAAATCTACAACGGATAAGTGCATGGTCCGAATCGACATAAGTGTTCCAAAAAGAGCGACAATTCTGGATGCAACCACGCCATCTATAACTAATTGCTACATGATCTATTTGAGTCCACCGTTGTCCGGGTGCTGGAGGACGCCATGTAGCACAACGTTTAACACTACGTCTGAAATTTGTACTACTTAAATATAGTCTATGTTCAGCGCAGCTATCCAAAAGCCGTTCACCATTATCATTGCGAGTCGAGCTTAGAGTGTATCTTCCACCTAAATGAAATTCTGTGTTGCTTGAGCGACCAACTTGAGCATTCATGTCACCCATAACCAGGACTATATCCGAACTTCGTGCTTTACTTAAGCACTATCTGCCCAGATGCCAGTGGCCAGAGTTTCCTTCAGCAGCCGAAACTTGCCCTTCACGTCTGGAACGCTTGCTCTCATTCCGTCACTACACATTTAACAAAAGTTACAGTGCAGTTAGACCAAACTCGAGGCTTCACATGAAACGGGATGATGGCTGTCCCTTTATGGCCCGGCAAGGTTCATGTTACCAATCCCGGGTCGACTAGCTTGAGCCCGCCGGTCGTCAAGCCGGAATTTCTATGGCTACGGGCCAACATGACAACACTCACTCAACAACCATATATATAAAATATATATTGGAATGGAGGACAATTTGACGATAAATCTCCTACACGAATGTGTAAACCTGCAGTAGTGAAGCTAATTTAATATAAAATCTTCGACAATGCGACGTTAAGGCCAACTCACTATATAGATTAATGAACAATATCTGTAAATGATACCATCATCGTGATATTGTAAATAGGCTAAATTTCAATAAAATAGAGGATAGCAACTAATACCCAACGTATTTAACAGGCATACAGAAAACACAGATTTGTCTCTCTCGTGTAGTGCGTCCAAGAAGAGATATCTATGAAGCAAGATTAACTAAACGACCCTAACAATTCCGAGCTTTGCTTTTAGATTCCGATATAATTTTATCCATCCAGGTGTCAATTAAATGGTGGGAGTACGGTGCACTGCGATCAAGTAACCAATATCTTGAATAATTGTGACTAACAAATTTTCTGGATGTGTAAGCGGTGGAAAAGCATAGGTCTGCCCGAAAATTTTGCTTTTTATTAATGCTTCCCAGTGCACAGCAGGGTGACCTAAATAAATTGATCGACGGCATCAGTTTACAGGTTACCGTCAGCGTATTCGAGATCAGTCAGACAGCCACCCATAACATACTCCACTCCACGAAACGTCAGAATATCGTTTAGAATAAGCAATGAATGATGACTAGCTACGGTAGTTGGAACTCAACTGTGCGCACGATGGTGTTTTTCTTCAGTCAAATGTAGATGGCACCTATAATCGCATTTTCGAAATGGTGTTCTAACAAACACGCTAATAGATATTGAAAAATACCTTCAAATATTAGGAAATATTTTTACCATGTTGTTTATCCATTTAATAAGTACGGTTTACATAAAAACTGTTAAGTTAATTAACAATCGGTATCGAAATCCAAACAGTATATGCAACTACTATAACTAAGGTTGTAATCTTGATATAAACTTCTGACCCATTAAGTACATACATTTGTCCGTATAAAAGAATTTTATAGTGTAGAAAAGGCAATTCATCCAGTATACTAGTTTCGTCCTTATTGGGAACTCATCAGGTACTGGCCAGAATTTGCCGCGAACAGGGCTCGAACCTGGGCACGTCTGCTTCGGAATCTATTGCTCTGACCCCTGCCGCAAACCCTGTTCGCGGCAAATGCTGGCTAGCACGTTATTAGTTCCTAATAAGGACGAAACCGGGTTAGGTATTTACATCAAGATCGCAACCTTGATTATAATAAATTCTATCACCGCCTGCCAAACCTGTGTTCGTTTAAGTATAAAATTATATATATCTCAACTACAAAACAATTGGACGATAGATTTTTCGTACATCTAAATGAGCACCTTCACATAACTGACCTTGTCTTGTTGACCTTGCAAAGCAGTTCGAACGTAACTCGCTAAACGTTCTGTTAGATCACGGGTGGCACAATATATAAGAACACTTGGCAATCGTGAAAAAGGTGGACAAGCGAGCATTCGTATTAAAGCAACTTCACGATCCGAGTCTAAGGAAGCAGTAAGTGTGCGTTCAGGCAAGCAATGGTGCGTCGACCGGTTGAATGTATCTGTTAGTTAAAGTTAGGCAAAACACATGCAAAAACAAATATGCTATCCAACTTAGAATAACTGAACAAAATATTCTATTTATTAAGCATCGAATTTCGCTGCTAAACAAATTTTCCATAGCTCTAGAGAGTTGCAATAATAGTTACCATAATAATTGACGGTACTAAAGAAGTATAATTGTACCTTTCATGTAAACAAATAATAATGTTCCACCTGCTTCAAAAAATGATTCTTACCATGTGCTAGAAAATAACAGGATGTGAGCGACTGGCTACGCCATTTCCTTAACAACCGAGCAGCATTCTCGCCATCATACACACGGAAAAGTTCAAGCTTCTATTGTTGGTTCACAAACGGTCCCGTGGGAAGTTTTAAGATTTTTACTCATAATGCCTCATCTGGTAAACAAAACCGTATTCAAATTCTAACGCACCCTAGATTTTAGTGCTTGGTTTATTGTCTGCACGGCTCCAATTTTCATAGATGGTACGAACAAACACGAGTCCTATGCAAATCTAAGTACGGTGTGGACCAGGTCGACACCAAACGTCTTACACTACATCTGAAGTTTGTGCTACTTAGGTATAATTTATGTTCTGCGCAGCTATACAAAATTTGCTCATAATTATCGTAGCGCATCGAACTCAGTGTATCTTCAATCTAACTGAAATTCTGTGTTACTTAAACGCCCAACTTCAGTGTCCACATCACCTATAGCTCAGACTACATCCGAACTTTTTATTCTACTTAGTAGAGAGCATAGGTCGGAGAATAATTCGTCCTCGCTGTTGTCTATGCTGCAATCAGTGGGAAAATATGCTAATACAACGAAAAGGCAACGTTTATTTAGTTTATTGGCAATGATTTTTGTAGATGTATTTAAACGTAGCGCAAAAAGACAGCTGCTTACATAGATCCATTCAGTTAAACAAGCTTCAGCTCGTGAGCTAAGGACAATACCGACGCCCTATTTGCTGGTTTGAGAAAACACCGTGGAAACAGAGTTTCGAAGCCGAAAGCGCGTAGGTAAGGATGGCGCATTCAGTTCTGTAATTTACGTAGGATTCTTTAGTCTGGCTTCAGATAGATAACATATATCGACTTCTACCTTATCCAGTGTAGGTGTAAGAACTTTATGTTGTACAGTTTATGTCAAAATGCTCAAATTAAATGCGCTGACATTAAAGCCTAACCTAGGTTTAATGAATGGTAGTTTAATTGAACTGCTTTCGATATTTGGCTCAGTGATAAAATCAGCATCCATCGTATTCATAGCATCTAAACGAGCGCTACAGTCGGATTGAGAAGAGAAAAGAGAAGGAAAAGGGGCAGGATGGGATATTAAGGTGTATGCACGTAGGTATGTCTATATATACATGAATGGTTTTATGTATGTATGATAATATGCGTGTGTTTATATCCGTAACAAATCAATCATCCATGGTTTACATGATGCTATAGAGCAATATGCTGATCATAAGAATATTCAAATCAAACATATTAAACCACGTTTAAAATATATTAGCATTATGGCGCGCAAACTGCCTCTAACAAAATTTCCTACCCATCAAGACATGTATCGTTATCATCATCATTATGATCATTATCGGTGTTTTCGCCTCCTGATGAGTGATTAACTGAAGGTGGCTTCAGTTCTAGTCGAATTTTGTCATCGGCTATTTGTTGAAAACTTGTCTTACAACCCAACAAATGTGCCAGATTGATAAGCGCTTTCCTTCTATTTGTACAGGATTGGCCAGCCGGCAGAGCCGTTTTGTCTTTTGTTCCTGAATAGCAGAACAGGCTGAGAATTTGGTCAGAAGCATCACTTTCGTCGAATTTGGCATGCCTAACGTTGTCATTGACTCCAGACAAAGCGAGACGTTGAGGCTTTTCAATTCCTAAGTTGCTACAAATATTTATGATGGTTGACGGAGTACACGTGGCTGACAGACCTGTAAAAAGAATTTGTACAGGAATACCTTAGGGATTGGCGCTAAAATCAAAACAAGTAAGCCCTATAAGAAATATGAAATATAATTTGTAATATTATAACCTACATAAACTACTTTAAAAAAATCAAAAATAGAAAAATAGAAAAAAATTTTAAATTAAGAAAATAAAATAGGTCATGTAGGTAAGAGACTAAAAAGATATAATAAATGCAATTTCAATCGATAAAATTTAAGTTGTAATGGAATTTTCATACCAAGAAAACAAGTAACTCCGAGTTTAAGACGTAGTAGGTGGCAAACTCGAAGGTAGGACGGCCGAAAGTGATGCGACCAATCAGCTAAACAATGTGCCTCGTCCACACAGACGAAACTGATGGGTGGAAGTCGTCCAGGAGTTAATAACCAATCCGATTCCACAATTGCCTCTGGCGAAACTAACAGAAATGCGAACTGACCACTATAATACGCAAGATTTTAAAAAAATTAGCATGGACAATACATGCCATAATTTTAACTATTTAATTTATTCTAACCAAGAATAGATAAATAATTGCTATCGTGATGCCACAATTCAGCGATTAATCCAAAAAAATTAATTTTTCCAGCTCATACTTTTGGCAGTGGCGACCTTTGATGCCAAGAACGCTCCAATGGTCCTATTTAAGGCTCAAATAAAGAAGAAGCAGTGAGGACAATGATGGAAGCAGAATACGAACCGAAGACGTGAGTGTGGAATAACAAATATTTGTATTTAGTCTTAATAAGTGGACGCGCTTTATGCAAGCAAACTCATAAATAATTGATAAACAAAGGCACTTCTGTTGAGCAAAATGACTTTGTCTGATGGTTCGGAAAACTTGGTAAGAATATTGCTGCGCAAATGAATACTCTAACTGCTGTGATCGGGATTATAAAGTCTAGGCTGGACGACACCATTATTATAAATTCTGAGGGAATCCGCATAAACAACCCGACTAATATTGGTAAGTCATAAGTATTGACAACAAATTTGGATTTAATAAAACAATAATTGATTGCGCGGGTGGAGGTAACAATTCTTTAAATCAAGTTTGCGAGCTTGAAGTAAACACCAATCCCATTGTATTTAACCAGTCGTCGAACAACATAACAAAACTACCGCCAGCCGCAACGCACTGACGCGTTTCGACCTTCCATGATCATCATCAGAGTACGACGGCAAACTGACTATCGAGGATCAAACCGCATTGAATATATATGGAAATCAAATTAAGATAGGCGGCTCTCACCTCTAGCAGTCTCGCATACATTGAACTTGACTGGAAATGTCGGCTGCACAATTTCTATGCAGTCACGAACATTAACTGTTTGCAGCTTTCGCCACATACACACATATAAGCAATTCAATAAAACAATAATTGATTGCGCGGGTGGTGGTAACAATTCTTTAAATCAAGTTTGCGAGCTTGAAGTAAACACCAATCCCATTGTTTTTAACCAGTCGGATTTATACAAGACCCTCATTCTAGAGGTTCTTATAAATAAAAACTACCATAATATTCGCTAGTTTTATGTTACAAATTAGAAAAGAGAACAATACTATCTGAATTGGAAAAAAACGTGTTAATTTAAGAAATATACGTGGATTGCCGCTGAGAGACAAAATGAATATTTTTCTTCACATAATCAATGTAAAATAAGACTATTTAAATTACCATCAAGAGACTTAAAGGCTACTTTTAAAAAAGCCTCCCATAGCAGTTGTCTAACTGAAGTTGAATCAGGGCCTGTTTTAGAATCTATCTGAATAGAACCGTACAATTCTGATAAGCATTCTAGTAAATCAAATATTACTTCTCGATGAATGCAGTATACGCTTATATAAGTCTGACTGTCAGTCTTCCTGTATTGGACAGTGATAGATTGCGCGAGCGGTGATACACAATCGTTAAATATAGTTGGTGAGATTGAAATAAACACCAGCCTCATTTTAATTAACCAGTCAAACAACATAGCAAAGCTACAGTCATTCGCATAAGCTGACGTTTTCCGACCTTCAATGGTCATCAACAGAGTGCAACGGCAAAATGACTAACGGGGATCAAATATAAAGTTATGCACAACAGCTTGAACAGTCGAAATGCGGCTCTCATTCTCATATTCAACCATAAATTCTACTTGACTTGAATATAGGTTGCAAATTTTTTGTGTTCATCAGAGCTCGACAATTAATCGACTGACGAGAAACACAGCGCGGTGTATATATAAGGTATGAAACAACAGAAATGCGTCGCCCACCCATATGAGTCTTGCATACAATATAATTGTCTGGAATTTCGGCTACACAATTGTTATGCAGTCGCAAAAAAAACAGTTTAGTATATTTCATTGCACGAATATACGTTAAATAATTGCGTAGGTGATGATATATATTCTTTGAATCAAGTTCGCATATTTGAGATATACACAAGACAATTTTCATTGAATAAGTCGCAGAACAGACAGGTTCCTTTTATTTTTTTATTATAATGTAAGGAGAAGAAAATTTGAGCCTCTAATGCTTTTAAAAAGACACTGAGTTAAATAACTTTCAATCGGCTATAATAATAGCGTTTCATCATATGCGACATCTAACTGAAATTTTCCAGGTATAAATTGCTTTCCAAATTTTAGACATATACCAGCTTATACATAAGCATAATCCGCAAATTACAAAGCAATACAAAATAATTGGGTAGAATGCAAACTGTTTTAAAAAACTTCTCACTATTTGAATGAGTCGAAAGAGTATTAAACGTATGCCTCAAGTAGATAACACGAGATATCAGTGATGTAGTTATAAATTTATAGACAAATTTTAAATGACTAGACACGCGATTTCTATAATGTACATATATTCATCCATATATATACATTCATAAACGAATATCCAGATTTCCAACACAATGTGTTCCAGAAGAGCCTGTATCAATAGCCCTGTTTGTCACTAGGTTTCCAAAAATCTTCATCTATACAGATGTATCTTAATTAGTGATGATATGGTATTTCAAGATCAAGTGAGCGATATCGCGATTAATATTGTCCGACTACAACATTGCTGTTCTACTCCTTCTAGGATTTCAGCATTCTACTGGAGTTAACTCAGAAACATGACGAGCAGGATGTGTCAGTTTCCTTTTCAAAGTTCTAACGCATCACTGGTATCGGCGTCTCACCATCATTTATCTTATAGATTATTCAATCACTTTCGAAACCTTACCACGCAACATGTTATAGCGGGTTAGGCTTAATTATGCCTATAATTTAACCTTAGAAATAGTCTTCTAATTATTTGTTAAGGATTTTAAGTGATTTCATTTCTAAAATAGACAGTTGATCTGTTTTGGAAAAAAATATCTCTTAGTCAACTTTTTATTAATTAATTTGTTTTTAAGTTCAAATTGATTTCGACTTAGAAATCTAAGCTGCTTGTTTTCTGTAAAGACCGATAATAGTAAGGCGCATCAACAACTTTGTTCGTTGATACACCTTATTTGTAAGACTGCATAAAAAATTTCTCGTTAAATTTTACGAATTGTCATTACTGAATTGGTAAATTTGTTAGGCGTACTCTACTAGACAATTTAATCAGCATCTAAATTAAAATTGAGAATTTTTTTATCTACGAGTTTTATTGGTTCATATGAGTAGCGTGTTGGTAATAAATATATCCGTCTGGAAAATAACACGTGCTATCGAAGGCTTTTGAATGACCAATTGTTCAATTTGAACTTAATAATGCCGAAATTCCGAAAATGTTACAAATTAAATTTGTGTTGTGTTTCCAAAACTAGAATGCAGAGTCCTACTAATATAATCGAATTGGAAGCAGCACCATCGTGATCTAATCGTTATTGGATTATAACATCTGATGACACGGAATTTTCTCAAGTCAGACGATGGGGAGTCGATAACGTCCTTATCTTAAGAGCTAACGTTTGTTTAACATCTGTTTTTGTGCGACACGTTTAACGAAGTCCGCTAAAAGCAATGCTAGAAATCTTAATCAACGTTGATTTTTCACTGTTTCTGCATAAGCTCCTAGCAATTTCAGCACAGACGTCAGAAAAGATATTTTCTACGCCGACTTAAGTTTTCTACTAAATAGAAAATAGATAAGATATCATTTTGGTTATAGATCACATGAATACTCATGTTGGGCGCTTAAGGGTCGCAGCATTTCGTCTAGATGACAGATACACTTTAAGGTCATTGCGCAACGATAATGCTGTTGGATAGCTTTGCGGAGTGTGGTTGCATCCAGGACTGTCACTTGGTTTGAAAAACGCACTTACCAGTTGCAGATTTGAACTCACATTTTACAGAAAGATAAATAAAAATAAACCTCAAATTGATGAAAGCAAGCCTGATCGGGCATCTTTCAAAAAATAGGAAGGTTTTCCAAAATCGATTTTAACTGATCTTTATGTTTGAAATTGGAACATAAGGTGAACAAGGATAAGATCCTCTATGTAGGCCCCCGTAGAATTAGGCATTGAGTCTCTAAGCAGTGTTTAGATTCTCGAAACCAGTCGGAAAATTCAGCGAGTTCGAACTACAACAATACTCGTAGAGTTGTACAATGCGAAATTATGCACAGTCTAAAAGATCGTGCTGAATCCTTTTGGATCAGAAATACTGAAGATATGGAAGAAGCGTTCGCATCAGCTAATAGCCAATGTTTGTTCTAACATATTCGCGTGACAGGTCCGAGAAAATTAAAAGTTAAACGAACAATAAATGATCGTTACATTAACCTAATAACCGAAAAAATATGTCGTTTTGATAGGTGGGTTGAAGGTGGCAAAATTCAATTTTCTTTGATATCTACACCAGACCCAATCCTCGAAAGTATGCCTATATCAAAATCGTGGAACATTTATCACGAACAACCATCAGAGTTAGAAATACGTGATGCAATCTAAATTCTTAAAAATAAAAAATCTGCAAGCTCCGATGTGGCGACAAACTGTTTATGGCGTTGAATAATCTTTTTCCTGCTATAGTGAATGAAGTGATCGTGCCAATTTCCTGGAGCGAATCGACCATCATTCTCGTCATCGTGGTATAAGCTTGACTCCAGCATTGTCTATGCTATGGGTTTCGACGAACTTACGCAGCCTAAGCGCATCGTTTGATTTACATTCTAAAGAATAACAAACCGGACTCAGGTCAGGAAGACGTTGTATAGACAATATTTTCCTCCCAAGGCAAATTCTACTATTTAACTGTTTTATTTTGTAATAGATTTCATTATGTACTCTACTCTTCCATACGCTCAGGACGCATGCGTCAAGGTTGTGCTCGTAGGTAGATAAATTGAACTTGACTATGCAGACGGTAAAGTATTATTATGCGACAGTCGATATTCTTCTCAAGCCACTTTTATACATTAGCAGTCGTCGTTAGGTCTTGCGATAAATTAATACAATCTAAATTCAGGATACTTCTTCAGAATCACCCATCACTCATTTCAACTCTGTGGCTTCACAGTAAAGATGTGGAGGTGGAAGAAAGTTCAATATATCTCGGTAACTATTTGAATAACAGGTAAAATATATGTGGCAAAGTGCATAGGGAAATCATAAGAGCTAGAGTAGCCTTCTCCAACTTTCACGATTTATTGAGAAACAAGAGTATCTTACACCTCCTTAAAGGCTGTGTCTACAATGTATCCGTGGCGGCAGCCTTTTATACGCTTCTGAAATTTTGTACTTTCGAGTCGACGAGCTTAGATGCTTAAAGGCATTCGACCACCGTTGTTTAATAAGCATAACCAATATGTTACCTACAACGAATAAGCAACAATGACATCCATCAGTTTATTTTTTGGTTAGACAAAAATATAAGACTTCATCAACCGCATGGGCTCGATCCCATTTTAGGTATGCCTTCACCACAATTTCCTTGTAAAGCATTATTCTCTTAGGTAGTGCTATATTGGCGTAAAGAACACGGTTGAAAGATTTTGACATGGCAAAATTAGCTAAAACAAACTACAAAACAATTTGGTAGCAGAGGAGCCGTTCGTCTAACATTACACGGTCCATGTTTGCCTCATAGTTCTTTGTTAAAACTCTGCACTATTTAATATCAAAACAGGCCGAGTTGGTATATTAAAGAAACAATGCTTGTGCCGGTGTTCATACCAACTACTTTAATCAAGTTTGTGATCCTGATATAAGTTCCTAACCCATTAAGTACATACATTTGTCAGTATAAAACAAAGAACAGTATAATGTTGAAAAGGCAATTCGTCCAGTAGACCGGTTTCGTTCTTATTTGGAGCTCATTTCATATTGCCCAGAATTTGCCGCGGACAAAGTTCCCGTATTGTTTTATGTTACGCGATGATGATGTTGTTGTTGTTGTTGATGATGATGTTGATGAAGATAGTGATGATGATGAGTATTTTTATGATGATGGTTATGATTATGATGCTGATGACGCTGATGATGATACTGCGGCTTCTGACGATTTTAATTATGATAACTATCATGATAGTAGTGATAATTATGATGCTGCTGCCGATGATGATAGTAGTGATGATGACGATTATGATGCTGCTACTGTAAACACGTACCTAATGACTTTTAATGGTCTAATTAGGACAGAGATAAAAAAGGATTTAAGAAATTACAACATAGAATCAATGAACTAGTCAAAGTGAATAGATATGATGGTAAAATAAAAACTTGCGGTTTAAGTGAGTCAATTGGTGACTGAATGTGTAATAATCTCAATTAAGAAAACTACATTTAATAGTTGAAGCTATGGTTATTTAAAAAATATCCTTCCCGGCATAGACCAATGCTCATTCAAACTTACTCACGAGCTTTCTTCAATATTTCCTCTTTGGCCTCTTTTGACTGATTAGAGTTGATAAATGCACCATGTATGCCAACGTTAAGAGTGAATACTTGATCTTGCATTAAAGAAATTAACGGAGATATCACCAAGGCAGTTGATGGCGGTCGCAATTTCTAAACAGTAAATTAATTATTTCATGTTAAACAATGAACATAAAAAAGTACAAATTGCATATCCGCTAAAAACGTCACCATCATCATTATTTGAAATACACAACGTAGAAAGAAAACCCACACAGTAGGTTTGAAAATAAATGATAAAATTATCATGTACTTATTACGTCAAATCATCGACCAATTAAGAAACTTACTTTGTTTACATAAATAGTCTGCAATATTACTTGCGCCTGTGAACACTAAATGTATCACGAAGATGGCTCTACTATAATAATAAATTGCTAAAAAAATTTTCAAAAAGTGCATGAGGATGAACAAAAATTATATCCTCGCATCAGACATGTGCAACATATGCACTAATAGAAATTGTTAAATAAATAATGAAATTAGAAAACTGTCGATATTCAATCAATTTTGTTTAAGATACTGATTTTATTTAACACTGACATTTATAAGACAACATGTTACAAAAAATACTTAATGCCCAGAGTTCTAATCTCCAATAACAATTTTCCAATATTTCGATGATCACTAGTGAACGGGCAACTTTCATTAAAAAGTAAGTGAATGATAAGATTAACTCATCGATCGCGGTGAATTATTTAATACAGATTTGCAGCCGAATAGCGCAAGAAAATATGCGCGTGTCTACTAATCTTACGAGGATTCTAGAAATTTCCCTTGGCGTTTCAATTAAAAGTTAATAGTCTATATGTCAGATACTGACCATTAACCGAGATCGGTCGAAATTGACACTCGCTGATCAAAATGAAATAAAAGTGCTTGGTCTCACATAAAATTTAGTTACATTGACAGCTAAATATATGTTCTATTGCTCTTTCACATTACGTCAATAAACCACAAAAACTGAAAAAGATTTCACGCATAATAGATACGAACAGACTATTCATTAATGCACGATCAAAGCGGCTGACTTAAATACAGATGGAAATTATAGAAAACTGCAAAAAAATTTCATTTTCTGGGATAAATAAATAAAATAAAATAGTAAACGGAGTTCTAACGATGTGAAAATTTTGCTTATTTACGAACAAGGTTTCGGAGACGGTTATAGTATATATAGTGAAGTATGTACAACACATGTAAATCAAGTTAAACCTTAAAAAGTTTCATCTAGATTTTAGTATTATGCAACGCCAAAATTAAAGCATATATAAGACCATTAAACTAACCCGATGAAGTTAACCATTCTGATGTGAAGACTACGTAAAACTAAAATATCTCAAGCTAATAAACCAGACTCGATAAGTAATCTAGCAAACCATGAAAAATGGAAAAAAAACAAAGGACTAGAGAAAATTCGTTACAAGACAGCCATCTTTAATGAGTGAATGATTGCATTTGTGATGCCTATCCAAAAAATGGATTCCTGCTATCCAGTCATGCATTAATGTTTCAGTTTCCATTTAATTTATCAAAGGTGATCACTACTATTATTCTTAAAAGGATTCGTGAAAAGTAATAGAAGAAAACTTGGCAAAATTATGCAGGTTTTGTGTATTAGGTGTTGGGTACCTATTAAAAAATTAGTTCAAATACGACCAGAAGTATAAACCAAAGTCAGCACGAACGGAAACTATAGTCTGACATGCATATTCGTTTCGTGCTTCCTGGCGAATCACCAGTAGAAGCCGGTTTTACGCCCTATAACCAAAATATATTTGTGTGAAGAATGTGGAAGAATTGGATGGGGAAATCTCCTAATGCCCAAATTCCGCACCCAACTATATATTTGGTATAGGGAGTATCACTGGAGCCTACTATTGAGTCGCCAGTAAGCACGAAAAGCATATGTTCATGTAATTAAACATTCTGTTCATGCTACCTTTAGATTATCCTTCTGGTTATATTTGAACTAATCTGTTTCTAGGTGCGCAACATCTAATACACAATTGCATATATATTAGCTCTCTGCAACAAGCAGTATCTAACTATTATGTAGGTTTTCGCATGGAAATGGGACGTGTGGTCCAAATTTATGCTTCTCGCCGAGTTGCGCATTGATAACAGCATCTCACTACCGTTGCTTGTATAGATTACTAAGTCATTTTTGATCCTGTAGCGCCTAAGATTTTATGGCGACAAATTCTTAACAATAGTGTCCCAGCCAAAAATTTAAAATTACTTGGACTTGATAACCAAGTCCATTTACATACTCAGTTTAGCGGAACGTGGAAACAGTTCTTGTAGTTGTCTGGGAACACGGAAGTACATTAGCCCTCTACATATATAAATAAATAAAAATTGAGATCTTCAATGCGGTGGGTCCAGAAAGAGCCTATTCTCGTAGAGAAGACTTAACTAGAATTCCCGCATGACAATTTATTGATGATACGGCGCAGCGCGATCTCTTAAGCATTATTACGGAAAATGTTCAGTATAGCTTTACGATGGTTCCAGCCAGCCCGCAGAATGACAAAGGTAGTTTGACAAGCGAAATGTTTAAAGTGCTTAGCCTTCGCATCACACGACTCCAAATTAGGTTCAGCATGGGTGGGATCATATAGAACTGGCTAGCATGCTTAGCGTCCTTTAATGTTCAATTGAAATTGATCTAAACCAAATCGAGCGAAAACATCGAGTTAAGGGAATACAATTTAACAATAATTGATTGCGCGGGTGGTGGTAACAATTATTTAAATCAAGTTTGCGAGCTCGAAGTAAACACCAATCCCATTGTATTTAACCAGTCGTCGAACAACATAACAAAACTACCGCCAGCAGCAACGCACTGACGCGTTTCGACCTTCATGATCATCATCAGAGTACGACGGCAAACTGACTATCGAGGACCAAACCGCATTGAATATATATGGAAATCAAATTTAGATATGCGTCACTCACCTCTAGTATTCTCGCATAAATTGAACTTGAATAGAAATGTCGGCTGAACAATTACTATGCAGTCATGAACATTAACCAAACGAACATTAAACGAACATTGGTTGCGCGGGTGGTGATAACAATTATTATAATCAAGGTTGCGGTCTTGATATAAACACCTGACCCATTAATTACTTACATATGTCAGTATAAACTAAGAATTGTATAGTGTAGAAAAGGCAATTCATCCAGTAGACCGGTTTCGTCCTTATTGGGAACTCATCAAGTACTGGCCAGAATTTGCCGCGGACAGGATACGAACCTGGGCACGTCTGCTTCGGAATCTGGTGCTCTAAACGAACATTAACTGTTTGTAGCTTTCGCCACATATACATATATAGAAAATACAATGTAACAATAATTGATTGCGCGGGTGGTGGTAACAATTCTTTAAATCAAGTTTGCGAGCTTGCTGTCGTACTCTGACGATGATCATGGAAGGTCGAAACGCGTCAGTGCGTTGCGGCTTGCGGTAGTTTTGTTAGGTTGTTCGACACCTGGTTAAATACAATTGGATTGGTGTTTACTTCAAGCTTGCAAACTTGATTTGAAGAATCGAGTTAAGTGTTTGTTCAGGTACAGCAAACTGTAGTAGGCCATCACTCAGTGTCAGTGGCCTTACTAAGAACCTATATATATATATATATATATATATTCTTATAATTAGGAAAGAATACAAATTATAAGAATACTGTGTTAATTAAAACGGCATGGATATCATAAATATATATATATATATATATATATATATATATATATATAAAGTATTTCGCATAACTTGCTGAAGGTAACTGCAGTAAGCAGACTGCCAGATAGATAGCAACGCATATCATCAACATTTACTAATAGAAAATGCATCGTTGAAAGACTATGAAATTTGTAGCAATACATATTTTACTCCGATCATTAAACGATAGCGTGTTTGTATCATGGGTTTGCTATCGAAATATACTTCTTATATGGTAACATACAATTAAAATTTAGCTCAACTAACACATGCATTTTTCTGCTAAGTGCCAGGGCATTATCTGGTGATGACCAACTGCTCATTGTCCTGATAATTCTGGTGGCTGTGCCTGTTGTAATACCCGTTATTCAGAGGGGAGTTCGTTATTCAATCGTTCCAAAGATTTAATGTTCTCTTCTACCGGTCGACAGTTAGGCGGACGAAGTTCTTCTAACTTCTCATTTAATAATACTAGGTGCTACCGGAGTTCACCTACCACACATCCATGGTTATGTCGCCTTGCCCGAATGCTAACTTGGCCATAATAGTGTTGTGGAGAGGTTAAGTTTGCCTCATTTCTGTGAGTTATCCTGATAAATTTACTCATAGTAGCAAGGTATTCCTTCTCTCTCTGCCTCTTTCTCTCTCCCCTCTCTCTCGTAAATCTCACTAATAATTTGTCTAAATTCACTTATATACTTTTTTCGCTCCTTATGGTTAAATGGCAGTGCAACATTAGTCACTTTTGACTTTTGTGTGGCTGGACATGATGATGACGACACATCCCAATAATGAACCAGAGGACATAATGAACCGATTCATGTGTTTTCATTACCAGAACTTAGATTTGCTATCACAAAAAACGATAGATTATATATATAATTTATACATCACTCTTGTATACCATAATTCTTAATAACAATAAAGTTTCCCGAAAGTCATGTCTGCTATTACGGCTAAAATTCAATAAAATAACTTTCAAATAGCAACGGAAGTTCGCCTCCAACACAGAACATATTTTGGCAGGAAAGCCAAAAAGTTCACATAGAAGAATTGAACTAAATAGTCTCTACACCACCCTCTCTAACTGCCTGTTTCTTTCTTTGTCTCTTCCTCTCTCTGACTCCTTTTGTCGCTTTCAATGTTTCTCGCGCGCACTCTCTCTCTATAACTCAATTATGGCCATGATTGGCCTACTAACTCAAAAATCATTCTCAATAAAGCACCAACATATATGGACGTTATTTAATATTGATGATTTAATCGATAATTCAGTGCTGCTCTTCACTACCCAGATTTATAACAGGTAATAATTATGTGTATTCTTAATTGTAATAATTGTCCTTTCCTCGGACTCTACACCAATTTACTTCCTTTTAACTCAATTTTCCCACCGACTTCTTCGCTGTTCCAGTTTTGTCGCCACCTGCGTAAGAGTTTCAGATACCTTTACATCTGCAACATTGGCATCAGTAACCGCATATAGACTGTAATCATGCTCTCATTTGATTTTATTTTGACAGCAGGTAAAAAACTGAATGAGCTCTAGTAATGAAAATATAATGTGGAGAACCATCATTAATCGGATCCAGATATAAACTCCGTAACATCTCTGAATGTTAAAAAGATTTAAGATGAGAAAAGGGTAAATTCGTCACACCCTTCACCATTATCTACGCACCAAAATCTTGGATAACATTACATATACTGCGCTGTTATACATGTACGCACCACAGGAGATGGGTCTCCCGCAAGAGATTTTATTTTAACCCGAGATTGTAGGATGGAAAACAAAAGACTTGACAACCGGATTGCTCAACGAGACTGAAAGCAGACGATGAAGTACTTTACGTACAACGACGAGTTTTCTTTACCAAAACTTAGAAGATATCGACACTGATCAACTTCCTCTCTTCCTTTCTCATAAAATATGCATTTTAGCTTGGAAAATGGTGACTGGGGTCATCAGAATCAACTAGAGCATCAAACTTTGCGTCAGAAAAATGATTAAGTATATCCTGATAATACTTGAATTAATTTGATCAGACCAAATAAAAGCATTAATTAATAACTGATGCTTCACTGTACCATAAATGTGATAAAAGCAAAGAAATACTATAATATTAATAATAGTAAAACTACTACTACTAATATAATAATAATAATACTCACCTAGACAAAACATAGAAACGAGGCTACCAAGACCTGTACAAAACCCAATCTAAGAAAAGTCAACTTTAAGGCAAAGCATCTTTAGCTAAACAAATTCATTGTGATGTCCTTTGAATCACTTCGTAAACATAACCAAATATAGCAGTTAACTCTGCCAGCCTACGACAGCACTGTCAAGGAGATGACTACGAAAAATCTACTACACCATCACCACTACGCATGGTTTGATGCGTTGTTGTTAACGGGTTTTAACCAAAATTTGTGACGCTTACGAGGACTTCATTCTGGTAGACCCACCGGTATTATATTAATCAATTTGATTATGGGTGACATATGCTATTAATTCCACCCCATTTTTTACACCAATCTGGTGCTAACTAAGAAATAAAGCTCTACTTGGTAACCGAAATGAATGTATACATAGAACGTGATGGGATATTTATTTTAACAATGCTGTTGAAATGACTGCCAGTGGCCCATATGCCGTTCAATCGGAAATATATGGCTACGAGTGAAAATGGTAAAACGAGTTTAATAAAATTACTTCCGTGATATTTGGTCATATTTCCATTATTAAATATTGAACAGTACATACACCTTTCCACATCTAAAATCTTATTAGACTCAAATTGTTTATCATGTAGCATGCAAATAATTGAACGTAAAGACTTAGTTAAGACATTTTCAACCAAAATATATTTCTACATCACTTCACAACATCGTGATTGACAAGTTGATTGTAATCATGGGCAGTCCTTCAGTATATCATTACAAACTCCCATGAGTGGAGTTAAATATTCAGTGTCTTGCATTTATAGTATAAATGAAAGTATCATAGTGAACCGCTTCTATATTATATTAAGTAGTCTCTTTGACGTTTTCGTATTATACTGTCTTTTACAGCACTTCACTGACAAACCAAGTGTCGATTTATAAAATAGTTCTACACAACAGACATAACGTGCCTAACAACAAGTTAGATCAAGCAAGTATATGCAAATGTATGGATAATTTTAAGTAAACGCGTTAGGTGCTTACAGCTGCCTCTCAAGATGCAGCCGACACCACCCACCAAACCAGACATGTATTTGCTCAAGTAATGCGCGACAGTCTAATGATGCATTGTCATACACGTATGTGTATTAAAACAGTAGTATTGTCAACTTGATATAAAGTTTTTGACTGTTACATCCAATTCAACTCACGATGTATAATAATGAAAAGTTATCCTATACTTTTATATTATTGATTTCAGAGAACCAACATATATGCATTAATTTATAGGTTATGGTGTATTTAGTAACAAGCTAGATTAAATAGAGCTAGCGGGGAATATCAAAGTCAGCATGAACAAAAAACGTTATCTCATTTGCAGGTGTAGTAAATATTAAAAATAGTGAATAAAGTTTGAAGTCGCATTAACAAGGATTTTATAGGAAGTTCGAGTTGATTCCACAATCGACGGTTGCGGAACAATTGATAGCACTCGTAGGTCGGTAAAAACTTGATTTCTTTACATTTCCAAATGCACGGCCTGTTTTTTAATTGGTTGATGAATTCTCAATGGTGCCGTGACTCTAAAGCTGTCCTTACACTGCTTTTTCGGAAATGTTGTTGAATAAAGTTTTTTTTTATTTATAGGAAGTTCACTCTACTACTGTTTTAATACACATCCACATAGAAGATTTAACCTTCAAATATAGTTGGCTCGGAGTGTACTGCTGTATTCCAGTAAGCACGAAACAACTATACAGCAGATTATATATTTTGTTCGTTTTGACTTCACATAACTTTCTGGATAATTTATACGGCTGACTCAACTTTTTACCTGAATTTTGAACTTCATCACACGCACATATACAGAGGAAACCGATTGCTTAATTGCCACCATACTAGTTTGCAGATTTTGGAAGCCCGTATCAATGCATTTCGAAGTGAGAAGTTGAACCCGACAAAAGACGGAATTAAGTCCACTGAAAACCACTCGAAGTTTCCATGAATTCTGAACCTTGAAGCTCTGATTTTCATTTTGATAGAAGCGGAATATTGGCTCGACTCTCGAGCAAACCGTGGAAATTCTAAAGTTCGTTGGATGTAAGTCATGAAAGATCTGATTCAGTCTCTTAGAGAAGATATGCACAAGTACCGTACAAAATAAAAGCTCTAATTCTGTTGATGCAATTGAATTTTCATACAGAAAAAGATAGCGAAACAACATGAGCAATAGTGTATTTTCGCAAATCTGGCTGTCAATTGGCATTTCTCTGTCGTATATAAAATATAATGACGATCACACAACGTCGATTACAGAACAAAGACTAATGTATATTAAATTATTAAAAGAAAAAAATCCCTAAGAGCACAATAATAGGTAAATTTGAACAGGGTAAACGACTATATAATAGATCAAAAGCAAGCAATGAAATCTCGTGTGGAAATAAGAACACGATTAGTAATGTTAAAATAAATCTATTGACATTAAGGTGACATAAATTAGACTTTAAACGCCTTAAATTAATATAATTTAACTTCAACTGCAAATCAACATAATATTATGAAGCCCCTACAAATTAGGGGATGTTATGTACTACCATGTTCTATGTTATTAAAGGCTAAAATAAGAACGTATTCCATTAGTTAGAATGATTGCTAAAATTACTTGAATTTTGACGAAACGAAACCTAATGATGACTTCGAATTAAATGAAAATCACAATCACTCTTAAAGGGTTTTCAGAATTAAAAAAATACGTGCCTATAACATTGTCTTTATTTCAATAATTTACAAAGAAAAAGTGAAGTAAATAAATGCACTGATATATATATATATATATATATATATATATATATATATATATATATATATATATATATATAAATACACAGTGGATCTAGCCGCAATGTGGATACCACGCTTGTGCAGTTCGCCAGATGTAAACGAGTGACTAGCTTCAAAAAAGGAAGCTAAAGATAGACACGCCTTGACAAAGGCAGTTGAAAGTCCCCCGCTATATTCCAGCACATGCTCTATTCCAGGAAATAAAGAAAGAGGTGCTGCCTGACGCCTTCCTCTTCTTACCAATGGGGCTCGAGCAAGTGAGCAAAGAACGAATGCAAGTCTAAACAGCATTGAAGCAACAAATCGAAAGAACTGAAATTTATTAACAAGTATTTTTCTTGAAATTTTAATTCTTTAGCAGCCTCATGAATGATGAATGGGACAACTCGCTTCAAGGAAGTATGTGAAATAGAGGTATCAAGGATTTAGCACAATGCAGTATAGAATAGGAGACCACATAGTCAAAGTTCGACTATAAAATAATTTCCAATTCGTTAAAAATCCACAAAGTCTGGCCTACTATAGACAAGAATTTAGAAATTCGCTTTTAACGAAACTTAAGATAATTTATGAAAAATAACGGTCGTTGTGAGCAACACTTAACTTTACTTTCAAAACAAATTGAATGGATCCAGTCATTCATGAAACTCATATTTCCAAGAATATTTACTATAGTGACAATTAACCTCCCACCCTTTAAATTTGCTGTTCTTTGTTGCGCAGTGCGATCATCACATTTAACGTATCCAAAATTTTATTTCGAGGGTGGTCAAGATTTAACCCAAACAAGTAAGTCTGTCTAAGCCATCCTCTCAAATAGACAATGCTTTTAGACCAAAGTTTTTTGTTTATAGCAGCTAATAATATATGCACAACACTACATGCTAGGGTATAACTTACTTGAAAGACAAGTGATGGCAACTGATAGCAAAGTGATTTTCCAGCTGCTGTAGGCAGAACAACCAGAGTGGACCGATTAGCCAGAATCCTGAGCACAGCCAACTCCTGACCAGGTCTAAATCGACGGTGGCCCAATTCAGAAAGGCAGGATTGAATAACGCCGTTAATCTTACGTACGCAATCTTTCTTTGATAAGTCTAGCAACGCATTTTCTTCGGGCAACTGCGTGCGGGAGACGTTCAGAAAGTCTGTTAAACGTGGCTGTAAAAATTGGTCATCCAATTGGATTAGATTCATGAGTCGCCAACAACTTGACTGCGGCATAAACAACTCCGCCAAGCTATTACCAATAATATCCGTTTCTAAATCGCCATCTTCGACAGCAGGCAAAGCTTCGGACTTTGACTCGGCTATTGTTATTGGGCATTTGTTCGCCCAATGACCTGATTGACCACATCGGAAGCAGCTTCCTTTGGCGCGCTGGTTCGGAGGAACACTATCAAACATTCCGTTGCTAGTAGCCTTTCCATTAAAATTGCGAGAATTTTTAGTTTTAATGAAATTGTAGCTACCAGGTTTGCCGCCCTTTGCAGCACCCCACTTGTCTTTGCGCATTTGACGACGCAAACCGGATTGCCGCATACTACCGCCTTTACTGAAACAACGTTTCTTAAGATTAATGCGACGATAGTTTTCAGTTGGAAGAGCTCGTGGCATATTGGAGACAAATCCGGATGATCCTGAGAAAGCATTGTTGTTCAAAGTGATGAAAGACTCCGGTGGTGTAAGGTCTGATTCGATTCGTTCATTACTTTCTGTTGGATGCAATTTATCTAAATCAGATGAATGAAGGCTGGTCTTCTCTATTTCATAGGCAGAGTTTTCTGTATCATGTAATTGCGAAGCTGATTTTTTTGACATAGATGTTTCAAAATTGGTAAAGGACTCATGCGCCAATTTACTTAACATTAACGGAGTATCACTGAGAAAAGAACCTTTTCTCTTCGTCAAACTCGGGACTACTGAAAGGCTTATTGGTGGTATGCCGATTTTTCTCTTTTCAAGAGTCACATATTTAGTATTATCAGTTTCGAAGCTATCGGTTTTCGCATTCACACAAGAATCAAACCGGGAATTAAAATCGCGTTTATGCTCAATTGATACTTGAGGAACGAATACAGACTGGTCAGGTGATTTTTCCGTGGCACTTAATTCTCTAAGTGAATTTGCAATAAACGGATTAGCAGATAAAGATTGTTCATTGAAGGAGGAATCTCGTTTTGCTTTCAGGTCCAAATTAATCTCTTTAGTACGAAAGTTTATATCTAAACTAGCCAAAGGATATTTTCCAGTATTTCCTCTATTGCTTTTCGAAAGAAGCAGACTCCCACTGCCTTTTCTGCTAAAAGGATTCTTTGAAGCAGCGCAACACATTTGACTTGGTAACGGTAAGTCAGATTCCTCAAAAGGAGTTTTAAATGAATGCTGATCAAAATAATCATTATCATTCGATCCATGATTGATATTGAAATTTGTTAAAGACATCTTTAGGCATTTATCGTCACATTTTTTTAGATTTTGAGATTCTTCGCTTTCTGAATGCGTAAAAGCATTTTCGTGATTATCAGGACCGCCCTTGTTGGACAAATATGTTTTTATTTTCGCTATACTATTTTCAGCATTTTTAATGGAATGAATGTCATAATCACAAAAAAGTTCGTTTTCACTTGTTTTTCGTGAGGCTAAACAGCCAGACACCTGAGCAGCCGACGATGATCTAATACCTAAAAATAAAATTATAAAAATTAACATTTTAAGCAATGGCAACCAAACCTAGTTAGTCCTAGTTCATTACTCATAAGCATCCATCTGAAATTGCCATTTCATTTAAAATATGACACAATTTTTCTTTATCTTGTAGATGAGTCATTATAAAATAGAAGCACAAAGGACACAATCATGTTTTATTACTATAATCAATGTTGCTATCTTGATTACAATAATTGCTATCACGGCCCGCGCAAACAATGTTCGTTTACCACGTTATATATCATTTTTCCTGGAAACAATAATTTTAGCTGATTTCATAGTTATCAAGCTCTAGCCAAATGAACGTCTCACGTTATATAAAACTAAACTAAATAAGAGACAACCAGCCTTCCTAGGGAGACCTTGAAAATCAATTGTACAGCGCTGAATGGGTACCATAGTAGTGAGAGTATGCGTACGGAACGCTGTAACATTTCTAGAAAGAAACTTAATGCTGACTAGACACTATAGTCCAACTGTTACTACCCATTCTGAAATTATAAAACTTAATTGAAATCAGAGAAATGTGGCTAACAGTGGAGTATTGTAAAAACAATAAACCAAACTAAGACTAAATTGAAATCAGAGAAATATGGCTAACAGTGGAGTATTGTAAAAACAATAAACCAAAATAAATGTCTGAACATCGGGTTTAACCAGTAAACACGGTTCATAATTAAATTCACAATCTAAAAATAGACCTGGAGGAAGACAGCCATCTACACTGCACCTTTAGCGCTGGGACAGAATTCTTATACCCAAGCGCAGTAGTTACAGCCGCCTTCGTTGAGCATCGATAGATTCAGATGGTATACCTTGATTTGTCGTACTCGTAGTTCCATTTATTTCTAAATTATCAATGCCACAGACCTATATTAAATTTTATTACATGTTAGAACATCATCAGAGTACGACGGCAAACTGACTATCGAAGATAAAACCGCATTGAATATATATGGAAATGCAGATACGGCTCTGTACATGATCTTACGCGCATTTCATGACTGGAAATGTCCAGCTGCTACAATTTCAACAGTCTGAACATTTGCACGCGCGGCTTTCGCCACATACATATATAGACAATAAAATTTAACAATAATTGATTGCGCGGGTGGTGAAGTAACAATTCTTTCAATCAAGTTTGCGAGCTTGAAGTAAACACCAATTCCATTGTATTTAACCAGTCGTCGAACAACATAATAAAACTACCGCCAGCCGCAACGCACTGACGCGTATCGAAAACTATCGTTTATATTTGTTGACAATAGGAATTAAACGTACTATATTGCATGCCGGTAGTCATCAAAAATAAAAAAAACATACATTTGACCCAATAAAACATGTCTCCCTATTAGATCTCTCTAGGATCAGCAATTTGAAGTCTGAGTCCAATATGTGTATACCAACAAAAGTTATGCTCTGTTTAAAATCTTGTTCATCATCATGCACAGCCATACAAAAGCCAATGTTTCGTTGCAATATAACAGTAAGAAGCGAAAAAAGCAAGAAACTTTACAAATAACGACAAAAATGATAATTTAGGCACACAAATTATTAGTGAGAGAGAGAGCAACTAGTTATTACGAGTATATTTATCTAGATAACACAAAGAAGTGAGGCAAACTAAACGTCTACACAACACCATTATGGCCAAGTCAGCTTTAAAGCAGGGCAACAAAAGCAATACAGCTTCCTTGCGGGTTTAGCTGGATCACGTCATAAATAAAACAAAATCTTGCGGCTAACTCTGCACTACTAAGAAAAGACAGTTACGAAAACGATTCTACTACAAATCTGCAACAAGGTCGCGCTGAATTTCTAACAATGTATTATGGTGCGCACGTGGACCGCATCCTGATAGATGAGTGGGTCATATATCACCCAATTTGGATGTGACTTCAACTGTTTCTGCCATATAAAAATCTGCCCACCTCATTACTAACGCCAATTTGGCGCTGAATGAGAGAATAAAGCTCTACTGGGCTCTCGAACTGAGGGCATACGCAAAGCGTGAGCGAACCAACGAAATTGGTGGTCTTCTTTTCTTTTCTAACGAGCACTTTGTTGGCAGATCCAAAAATACGTCTACGGATGTTGACATTAGTTATTCGTTGTTGGTAATCAACATGAGCTATACTTCTCAAACAACGATGGTCGAATACTTCTAAGCGTCTCAAATCATCAACTCTAAGGGGCTTAGTTTCAAAATCTAATGGTAAAACTGCTCGTAAAGATGCGTTGTAAACACGACCTTGAAGGCAGAATGACATACTTAAGTTTCTTCATAAATGGCGAAGGTTCGAGAAAACTACTCTAGCTTTGGCGTTTCTCATATTCACCTCGTCATGAAGATTGCACGAGTTATTGATAGAGCTGTCAACATATTTAAACATGTCAACTATGACCAGATCTTCGCTCTGCAGTCGCACAGTTGGAGTGAATAGTGGGTGATCCTGTAAAAGAATCTTACATTTAGAGGGTGCACATTTCATACCGAAAGACGGAAAACCATCATCTAATCTATTCAAGGTGGTCTGAACAGAATCTCGATTATCGAATAATAGTACTATATCGTTTGCATATTTAAGATCGACTAGTGTATCGCTTGGGAGAACCTCAACACCTGCGTCCTGAATGTGTAAAAGAGTGGTGCAGGTGTTGAAGTTCTGCTGGATGGTTAACTATTCGATCTTGACTATGCAGACGATATCGTATTATTATTCGACGTTGTTACACTGCCAGTTTTCATCTTTTAGCTTACATAATAGTTAATGTATATTGATACGACTAATGTTAACAGGTATTGACCAAACTGACTCAAGCATCATGCTTTAATAACAGAGATCGTTGTATCTCTTGACAGACTTACTATCCTACAAGTTGTAAAGTCAAAACACCTCAGATCAAAGTTTTATCTAAGAAAATGGAATGAACACTTGCTTTGTGAAAGGATTAGAAAAAGGCTACACAAATATTTAAAAAATACAAAATTAGATTCGTTAAGCGAAAAGCTTGGCTATCCAAAACATGATTAAATACCAAAATCAGTTTCAGAAAAACCATAAATTATCCTTCCGAGAATTTAACCTGTTTTATGGATTTTTAAAGGCAGATTAGAACGTTTAGAATAAGCTAATGGTTTTTTGGCTATGTTCACGTTGGACAATGCATAGAATTTGCCATGCCAAGTGAATAATAACGACCACAGAACAAAATACCAAATCTATTGAAAAATGAATATATTCTCATTGAGTTTAGTTACAGTAAATAGCGTCCGCCATGGAGGATAAAGAGAAACTCCAGAAGACTAAAGATTTTCTGTACGAGATCATTACGTTAGAATCCGCGAACTGGACTAATTAGTTTCAATTAGACACAACTTTTTCATCTGTAGCAATAGACGCCGTGCTATAAAAGGGAAAGTGAGAAAATGACATAAAGAGGCATACTCGGTTTTACTGTCGCCATATCCCGGATCGTGAAAGGCGATATGATCCGTTTAGAAAAGAGAATCATGTAGAATATGATACATTACTGCACTCTGAAGACTATCTAGATTGTCAACATTTAAGAATGTGGACTGGTCATATATCTTTGATAGATGTGCCCTATAAAATATTTCGCCCGATTTACACACGGAGTGATGTCACAGATAAACCAACAAGCTTATCTTGATTACATCATCGCACACATATCAGAGGTAGATAACATAGTTAGTTAGTAACATAACAACGATATAGCACAAATATATTTGTGGCCACATGAAGACAATCCTGGAAAATATTACTATTAACCCATCAATTAATCTATGCAGAACATTCGGATTATTAACAGCGGAGAAAACCTTATAAATGTCATGCGAAACATAAAGGCAACCGCGATCGTATTTGACTTTGGATTCACGTTCAAATTTAATTTAACAGTTACAACATTTCAGAGATTCGTCCACGAAGTCAATAACTAAATTGGTTTCCGATAGATATGTATGGCTGAACAGGGCCAATGGCTTGCATGTAGAATACAGCATACTTTGTTTTTTTGGCAAATCAGGACAAAGATATAGGATGAGGAATCTCGCGGACAATTTAAGCATGTGGACATCAATACTTGTGAGATACCATATCGTAATGGTTAAACTTACTTGCCCACTATAATAGGTAGATTTATTCATCAGTGTAAACTATCAATTCTTAGAGATATAACCACTCCAGAACCACTTTTCACTTCTGTGCAGTTGACCGGTGCGATATGGTGTATCGGTAAGGGCCACCAATGCTAGAAATTTTCTGTTACGGAATGTCACTGAAAACCGATAAAATATATAAGGACGACGCGTAAATGAGAACTCTGAAACAGATGGCGGAGGCTTCACGACCAGGAAGAATTATTCGCAAATTAGCAAAGAGATTTTTTCATCTTTGAAAAATTTTCGGCGTTTCGACATCTGCAGGAGATTACAATTTATTCAATTTGGAACTACTAACTTTGTGAGCAATTAAAATGCCGCTAGTTGTTTCAACAATGGATACCAGAAACAGGCTTGTCATATTTTGCAGTGACATACTTCAATTAAATGAAAATTAAGGTAAGATGATTTTCATTTCATATCATATCCAGCACGAATTTAAAAAGTCGGCTCACAATCACTACTTTAACAAATTCCTATGCGAGACGTCTGATTGGAAGCGAAACTAATTTTTCTTTAACCAATAACACTTCTTTTTATCCCTAGGCTACTTTCTAGTTGCGGAGTGTGAAGTCTCTTCTGGCTAGCCTCTTCTTTCAACTATTCGCCTCTGATTCTCAAATTCAAATATAGACTCACCGATACCATTTATATTCTACCGCATCCAAATATTGATTATATGCCATAGTTTGTTCTACTAAATCTTTTCTTTTTTTTAGCAAATAACCGGAAACTCGAAAAGCCTACTTGACCATTTGACGGCATCCATCGGACACTGGTTCCTCCACACATTCCATCAGCCGTAATCTCGCTCAACTTAAGTCGGTGATCCCTGCACGCCACACTGACGTGCGGACTCTCCACAAGTTTCAATCTATTCGACTTTACCCTAGTCAATACTATCCTACAGAAACTCGAGATCCACGGCAAAGAAATCCGTCGGTCGATTTCTGCAGCAGATCCTCGATCGCCTTCTAACTCCGAATCAAATTCGTGTCCGACATCTGCAAATCCCGCATTAATACTCGGACTCTTCACGTTCTCTACTCTAGTCAATACTTACTAGTCCAATGGAATCTCATTTCCATCAGAACGAACTATTACGAAGTTGATGAAAGGACTTCTCCTTTTCAACTCCCTCCTCCCTTCTGGTTAAATACTTTGCTAGTCACAATTACATTCAATTTTACATATCTTATTTTTGATTTGTGCCTCATCATTTCAACTGTTGGGCCTATTGGCCTTTGTTGCCAAATAAATGTTTTATTATAACCATTTAGGTCAATACTAATTACGACATTTCAGAAGGTAATAATAAAACAATTAATCTGACGCATGAAGAATGTTAATTAACACTCAGTCACTTAGTTGCACATAGTTGGTTGTAAACATATATTTAATTACATTTAACTGACTTCATATCAGTCATGCCTGTAAACACGACACACGCCCATCTAGTAAAAAGTCAGTTAGTATATAACTGAAATCTGTATGTAGCCTGCGACAGGGTGGCTCCGTAGTTAGAGCAACAGATCCAAAAACAGACGTGCCAACGTTCGAGCTCTGTCCACGGAAAATTCTGGACATTACGAAATGAGTCTCCAATAAGGACGAATCCGATTTACTGAATGCATTGCCTTTTCCACGTTGTACAATGCTTAGCTTATACTGACAAATGTATGTACATAAAACGGTCAGGTGTTTATATCAAGATGGTAAACCTTGATTAAAATTAATTATTTCCGCCCGCACAACCAATGCTTGATTAATTACATAGGCTCGTAACACGTTAAAAACTATTTTACAGCTGCACTCGATTTTCAATGCGTATACCTACTCATCTGTTTTCGCACCATGGATACCCATTTAAAATTTACGCAACCAGGCCTAGATGAGAACCCTGAAGTTAGATATTGATTGCAGTTCAGCAATGATAAGGGCTCCGTCACTTAATGAGCATTCAGATAGCAATGACTTTGGAGATTAAAATATGTGCAACCCATGTCCTAAAATTGGCTACCACTTTAGTTTCCTATTCAGAATTACACTGCCTTAACTGTAGCAATGCTCTTAATAATCCAATTATCGTGCGCGTTTATTTATTAAACATTTGTAATTATCCTTGATATAATTCAATATTGATATTTTATTATGACTTACTAAAATATGCGGTAGATAAAGGAGCAACGCGTAGACAAGTCTGTTTCAGAACAAGTCGTCATGTTCAGGTAGCAAGTAACAGTAATGTATAATAGCCATGAATAATTTGATATTATATATCTTTATAAAAACTGTACCCATTGAAATTTACCGTGCAATATAACCCAAAGCTTTTAATCTACCAGATTTAATCGAAGCGAATGAGTTATATTACATAACACAGACAACAAATCGTAACACATCTTCTCCTAGCTTAGAAAGATCAGCTACAATTGGCAACCACGTCAAAGATCGAGACCGAAATATTTGGATAAACGTCAGAAAAATTAATTTCCGCTAGAATATTTTTTGTCACAAGCAGTTTCGCATTCAACGTGAATTCTATGATGCGTGTGTTGAATACGATTTACTTATCAATTTGAAATATATCCTTGGTTTAAAAGTGTACTCACACACTGCAAACGTTTTCCTGATAAGTCAAGCGGCTATTATAAATGTCAACAAAATTGACCGGTTTATTGGTCTACGCGCAGCTTAATCTCACAAATTTGTGCTGATGGATAATATGTCGAACATATCCTCGTGAACTTGACTATTCTGATTAAGAGCTCTCACGCTTCTGGTTCTACATGTGCTAAAGATTGCTTTTCAGTTTTAAGAGGTCATAAAACAACCGCCATCATGACGCCAATTTCCAAAATGCTTCCATGCATTAGGGTCACACAGGTCAGCGGTACTTGACGACGCTAGGAACATCGGTTTCCGTTATGTTAGCAGACTAGTTACCTTCTTGCTTCATCCTAATGCACAATTGAACACTCTCGGGCTCTTTTGGGCTATTGACATGCGACTTACTAAGAAATCTGGACATCATGTGATAAATATTTACCATCTGGATGATTTAAGAAGTAGAGATAAGCATGTTGTGTCTTAAATCATAGTTGGCATTCTATGGGTTAAGTTTCAAAACTAGGTCTTCGTCACATTTATTCCTCAGTACCTGACCAGTATTAATTTATGCTGACAGAACTGTAACTCTAGTCCTCTACTAGACCACTACTTAATAGTATTTAGACTTAAATTATTTTAACTGTAGCAATGTTCTTAACAGTCTTGTTATCAAGCATTTTTATTTATTTGAATTCAAACTAACCTAATCTATGAATTATAATGAAATCTATGAAAGTATATAATGTGTCAAAATCAATAATTCATTCAAAATATTTAATATTAAACAAACAATAACAGTCATTAAATAAACTTTAAAAGATACATGTTGCACGACAAGGAATAGATTAATTATTATTTCCTTCTTGGGCACCACAATGTGTTTGCATCCACTGTCCACCTGATTATTCCAGATATTTTGACTTCCTCTTTCGGAAAGCACATCCCACAAATCTAACAATAAGTATAAATGAGACAGTTTAAACTAAATTTTCCACTTGAAATATTGATTGTTAAATTGTTTGTTTCGTCTCTATTGGGAACTCATCATGTACTGGCCAGAATTTGCCGCGGATAAGGCTCGAACCTGGGCACGTCTGCTTCGGAATCTGGTGCTCTAACCACTGAACCACCCTGCCGCACACTACACACACTTTCAGTTATATACTAACTAATGTGACTTGGTTAGTCTTTTTTTACTTTTGGTGGAGCTCATATAGAATCCATTTAGGCACAAAGTTCCAACTAACCATTCCAAATCAGTAATTACCGGAGAGACACCACACTAGACGGGGAAGTGGTATTGGAATGTACATTTATATAATTAAGCGAACATTGGTTGTGCGGGCGGTAATAAAATTTACTATAATCAAGGTTGTGAACTTGATATAAAAAACTGACCAATTAAGTACTTACAATTGTTGTGCTCTAATCACTGAGCCACCCTGCCGCGGAATATTCTGGCCAGTACATGACGAGTTCCCAATAATGACGAAACCGGTCTACTGGATGTATTGCCTTTTCTACACTATACAATTCTTAGTTTGTTTTGACAAAATGTAATTACTTAATGGGTCAGGTGTTTATATCAAGTTCGCAACATTGATTATAGCAAAATATACTGTTTCACTGCTATATGACCATAAGAAGTGGGCGGAAAAATATATATAAATAACGTCAAAAATAATATAGACACAAATTGTTAGTGAGATTTGTGTGAAAGAGAGTACCTAGTTACTTTAAGTATATTTATCAAGACAACGCAAAGAGATGAGGCAAAATAAACCTTTACAAAACAACACCGTGACCAAGTCGGAATTAGGGCAAATCAACATCAGCAATACAGCTTCCTTGCGGCTTTCACTGTATCACGTCATAAACAAACTAAACCTCGCAGCTAACTTTGCCATATTACGAAAGGAAAGTTACGAAGAGGATTCTACTAGACATCTGCAACAAAATCGGCTCTTAGCCGGATTCGATGCGATATCGCAAAGGGTGTCTAACCGAGAACTATGATGCGCACATGTAACTTATCCTGACAGACGAGTTGGTCCTATACTACCCAATTTGTTTCGGCCATGTCAAAATCTGCCCACCTTATTTCTTATGCAAATCTGGTGCTTGATGAGAGACAAGAGCTCTAATGAGAAATCGAATTGAGGGTATGCGCAAAACGTGATCAAGCCAAAGAAGTTGATGGTGCCTTATTTGTTTTTCTAACGAAGTGCACTCGTTGACAAATCAAAAAATATGTCTACGGCTGTCAACGTTGGTTATTCGTTGTTGGTAACCAACATTTGCTAGCTTATGAAGCGTGCATAATTTTGCTTTCCAAATACATGGAATGTGGTTTTATCCTCGCCAGTCAGTTTGCCGTCGTACTCTGATGATGATCATGGAAGGTAGAAACGCTTCAGTGCGTTGCGACTGGCGGTAGTTTTGTTATGTTGTTCGACGACTGGTTAAATACAATGGGATTAGTGTTTTGTTCAAGCACGCAAACTTGATTTAAAGAATTGTTGCCGCCACCCGCGCAATCAATTATTGCTTAATCTTATTGACTATATATTTATTTATGGCGAAAGCTACAATCAGTTTATGCTTATGACTGTATAGAAAGTTTACAGCCGACATTTCCAGACAAGTACAATGTATGAAAGACTATTAGAGGTGAGAGCCGCATATCTAATTTTCCTTTCCATATATGTGGTTTAAATTTCATCTACTAAAATCAATGCAAAAAACTTAATGAACGTTTTCTTTCCGTTGAATCTGAATATGCTCCTACCGATTGAAGCACAGACGGAAGCAAAGACGCTTTTTACTCAAAACTGAGCTCCTTGCTAAGCAGAGCACAAAGTTCAGATATCGTCTTGGTTATGGGTGACATAAATGCTCCAGTTGGGCGCTTAAAAAACACAGAATTTCATTTAGGTGGAAGATATACTTTAAGCTCGACGCATAACGATAATGGTGAACGACTTTCGGATAGCTGCGCAGAAAACAGATTATATTTTAGTACAAATTTCAGATGTAGTGTTAGAGGTTGCGCCACATGGCATCCTTACTTACTTTACTTTACTGCGGCTGACTCCTTTTGGAGGATAAGCCGGCTCCACATTTCATGGAATTTCTTGGGAATTTGGTACAAGTGGTGTCCCCTCACCACTTGGCTTTTTGATCGAGGGCGCACCTCTAGCCTTTGCACATCCAAGCGCAGTCTGCAAGGCAGCAGTAAGTTGCATGGTTGCCGGTGGCTGTTGAGAGCTCATTCGCCATTCGGAAGTACGGGGTACTGTCCAGGAGTCCATGTAATCCTGTGGCTGTTGAACCCTTTTGTGGCGGGGAACACACGCCGAGTCATGGTGCCGTCGTCGGGCTCATGTGGTATTTTATAGGAGATCCGATTTCTGGTCGGAAATCCACCACGCCCTGGTGACACCACCGCCATAGCCCCGTTAGCCCATGTACGATCGGCCATCGAGACATGGCATCCTCCAGCTACCGGACAACGGTGGACTCAAATAGATCATGTAGCAATTGGTTATAGATGGCGTGGTTGCATCCAGGATTGTCGCTCGTTTTAGAACACATGTCGACTCGGACCATGCACTTATCCGTTGTAGATTTGCATTAAAATTTTTCGGGGGAAAATGTAAGAATAAAGCCAAAACGATGTAAGTAAACTCGAACAACCGTCCTTCCGTAAAAACTAAGATATTCTACAATCAAAGCTAACTGGTATTGATGGCAACAATCCGAATTTACTATTGTCCAAGTTAAGTTCCACTATGCACAATGCAGCCCAAACAATGATCATTTAAGTATATAAACGTTCAATTCAGTATCACTTCTCCAGATATCGGGGTGTGTTATATAATAGCAGACTGGCGGTGGCTAGTTTGAAGTTGAGATTTAAACAAATGCCATATAGACTCCAAGATACGGAAAGGCTAACCAAAATTAAAAGTTAGAATATAACCAAAAATTAATTATAATGCGAAAAAGGTGGCGCAATGAATAGAGTCATAGACTCCGAATTGGATGTGTCCAGATTCGAGCCATGTCCGCAGCAAAGTTCTGGAAAGTATTTGAAGAATTCCTAATAAGGACGAAACTGGTCTATCAGATTAATTGTATTTCGTACGATGTACAATACTTGACTCCTTTTTATTTGGAATCTAAGTAAGAAATGCGTATTCTAAAATAAGCCTAAAATAAAAAGTTATAGCTGTATATTCTTCGCTGATATTTTTATCCTCATTAACGCCCAACTATTCTTTACACTATCTTTTCGATATTCCTATGGGTGAAGTTTTACAATGAATTGTCGTATCCTGGTCACAGATTTCATCTTGAAATCTAACAAAAAAACAAGTTATTACAGAACCATGAAAATAAATATAGTTAAATTCAGTCCTAAGACCTATTTCTAACACGTAGAATTTTAATGATTAATCTTTAAATCAAGCTTTAATAAATATCTGCTCAAATTATTACTATTTAATTTTATATTATTCTTGAAGAAATAAGTGTTCGTTGGGTCAATTGGAAAGATATTTATAGATCATTGTTATTTTTATCGTGACTTACATAATGGCAGGCATTCAATCATCGTTGTTTGAGAAGTATAGCACATGTTGGTTACCAACAACAAATAATTAACGTTGACATCCGTGGACGTATTATTTGGAACTGCCAATAAGTGCTCGTCGTTAGAAAAACAAATATGTCTCCATCAACTTCGTTGGCTCGGTCACGTTTTGCATATGCCCTCATTTCGATTACTCAGTAGAGCTCTGTTCTCTTATCCAGCACCAGACTGGCGTAAGAAACAAGGTGGGCAAATTTTGACATGGCAAAAACACTTGAAGTCACTTACATCCAAATTGGGTAGTATAGGACCCACTCGTCTGCCAGGATGGGGTCTTCGTGCGCATCATAGTTCTTGGTTAGAAACCCTTAGCGATATGGCATCGAATCGAGCTCAGTGGCGATCCTGTTGCAGATGTATAGTAGAATCATCTTCGTAACTTTCTTTTCTTAGTAGGGCAAAGTTAGCTGCGAGGTTCGGTTTGTTTATGACGTGACACGGTGAAATCCGCAAGGAAGCTGTGTTGCTGATGTCGCCTTGCCCGAATGCTAACTTGGCCATAATGGTGTTGTGAAGAGGTTTAGTTTGCCTCATTTCTGTGAGCTATCCTGATAAATTTAATGGTATAACTAGGCATTCCTTCTCTCTTTTTCTCTCTCGTAAACCTCACTAATAACTTGTCTAAAGTATTATTTCTGCTTTTATTTATATAATTTTTTTCACTCCTTATTGTTATATGGCAGTGAAACATTAGTCACTTTCGACTCTTTTATGGCTGGATATGATGATGGTGATACATAATGGCAGAAAGTTAAACATATGATAGACAAACAGGCAAAGCTTAGAAACGCGCAGTTTTGAATCATGTCACCATGTACATTAGCCATTATTGATTTTATATTATTTATCATTGTAGTGATTGCGCTCATTGATATTTACCGTATCATCATTATTTATATTAATGGTGTATTATTCTGTCCATACAATATAAAACTTGTTATTCCTAATGTCGCTCAAATGCTATCTTTACTTTAAGCCCTACTTCGCAAAATTGGCCTCAAACTTAACCCGGATAAAACACGTTTAATGAAGCTTGCTTCCGACAATTTGACGTCTACCAACCTCTCCCTAGATACAGATACCATCGATTATGTTGAACACTTACGTATTACATTCTCCAAGTTGCTAGGCTTCTCACCAAACTTCAACTAAATTACATCAAAGCTCAAAGAATGTGCCCGTTTTATGTTTCAAGACACAGAATCTTATTCTTCCTTTCATATTCAACGCCAGGTAGTATTACTGCACCCTCACGTTGACATCCTCCAATGCTCTAGAGCAGATTACCTCTTCGAGAACGCCGCCTACTTTACAATCACCAAAACCTTTTGATTGGTTGCAATATAAGAGTAGTCTCGTTTGTAACCAAGGTATCCACGAGCATTACGTTGTCGAATTTTTCTCACCTTCGCCAGCCATATGTCAAGCGTAATTGTAAGTCTTGAATCCAATCCAACCGCACCTCCAATATCTTTACCAAGATATACCTTTTTTCCAAAGTCACAAGTATTTTCACCACTCTACCAATGGAGATGTGAGCACTACCACACGATGAATTTAAGAAGGCGGTTAATCTTCATTTCTTTAATGAAATTGTAAGAGACAGCACGGACTGGAAACACATCCTGTTACTCAAAATACATGATCGTTATTTTTCAACTTATGGCTCCTAACAGCGTTTGTGATGAGCACACATTTTTCATGTTCTCTAATGCAACATTCGCTCAAAGGACTGTTGATAATCCTTTTAAATTCTAATGGTGCTTTCCTTTATTTTAGCTTCAACGGATTCTCATCGAACTACGGAAAACAAATTCTGCTATCTGCGGCCTCGGGAGTCCAGTTTGAAGGCGCGTATGCTAATGATCTGAAATTCTGCATTATACTGTGGATCGAGTGTACGTCGTTTTACAGGAATGCATTCTCGTTTATAATATCCCAGTCAAAGTTATCTTACTTTGGTATCTACGTAGGGCTCTGCTACAAGCGCAAATTCTCTTACCAGTATTGCAGCAGCCTCATTGCTAACTTTACTGATAAAAAATTGCTAGTCATTGTTCCACTCACATTTATGGGAGCCTGTCTTTTATTTGTATATTGATCTTTTCATTTGTCAGGCCAAACGGCCCTTGGGGCCAAATAAAGATCTATTTCATTTGTTATTTTATTCTACTAGATATGGTCAAAGCAAAGGAATTATATTAAATGATCTACAGTGTATATAATAATACAAAATATTCTGGAAAATCGAGAATAGTTGCACAGTAAATAAAGGTTTGTTTGTGAGCAAGAACAGAGTCTTCAACATCGTCACATGCAATGTATTTCCAATATTATTAACAGGAAATATAAATATTTTACAACATAAACAACATCAGGTGACACCTAGGTTTCACATATCCCTTTAGCAAATTTATTTTTTAGTTTATCGCGTATAGACACCACAACACAACAAAATGTAATCAATATTCCTTCTTATCATATATTTTAAATTTAAATATTAAAAACGTTAACGTTAAATGCTGTAAGAATACCAGAACGATCGGAAGATTTTGCAGCCAGAAGTTTTTCTTTGAACCTTGATTTGAATCCAATTTCATTGGTCTTCTGCCAGCCTTTTATCTCGGTAACTTCACAGGTGTCCCATGGGTTCGGCTCATTCATATTTGGTTATAATTCAAAATAATATGATAACATCAAATTTGTAGAAGAAACTATCAAGCACTTGAGTATTAAATTATCTAATGAAACTTATATTGGGCTTAGGTCCAACTAGCAAATATCACTAATTACTACGATTTTTGAAATAACAAAATATTTCAGAATAAATTAGGTTACAAATATATTTTTTGTCAAAATTTCCAAAAAATCACTACACAAAAATATTGGAAATATTTATTTAAGTATACAACAATTTTCAAATGTATTCCCACATTAATAATAATTGATTTTGTTCTATTTATAATTGTAACGCGATATAAAATTATATAAATGTAGCCTTAAAAAACAAAATAAGCCTTTAATATATTAAACTGCCAGCGCCCTGAAAGCAAGTAAATGCTGAGCAATATTGTAAAGTAATTAGGAGCGTTAGATAAATAGTAGACAATTACAGTTGGTGGACTTTATTAGGACCGTTATTGCGTTCATCAGTAAATGCCGAGAAAGTTTGGTTGTATTGCAGTGTCTAAAAGTTCTTCTAGCCACTTGAGGCCGGTTCTGTTGAATGGCTGGTGCTCCTCCGTTGTGAAGTCGAAACCAAAGTGTTGAGTTGCTGTGTGAAGGCTCAGATTTGTCTTGTTGAAGATCTGCGGCAACACCGTGAAGTCCGATTAATAGATAATCGATCCATATGACTAGTTGTGCAGCAACAAGAAGATTGGCGTGACTGAGATACAAATGACTAGGTGACAGAGCGTAACTGACGGCAGTCCAACAGTCAGCATAGGTAATTAGTCAAGTGTGTAGTACGACAGCAATTACCCGTAGTGCACAGTACGAAATGTCAAACGTGCGGGATTATTCATGATAAATGCACGTGCTTATATACTTTTGCAAACGTAAGCTTGCACGCCACTGGTTAAGGACAATTTTCGCTTATTTTATTTGGTACAATATAAATGAAATTTGAAATTCATTTGGGCAATATGTCGACGAATTGTTTTGAGCCGTTACAAAATGGCGCCAGAGTAAAGAAATGGCATCTTAGAATTCAAATCAATTTTATTATTTAATTATCGGCTGACGAAGGGCAAATAGAGAGTAAAGCAATCTGACCTGAAATAAGTTATTTTTATAGACATTTATTCCATACATAATCAAAGTCACATTAACGCCAGATTTTCATACGCAAAAACACTGGAATAAATGCACAATTTAGAGCTACTAAATTTCTCGTTGTTCTAACTGCCATCCGTCATGCTAACTTTACTAGGTCCTTCGGTCCATTGCTCTGTATCCTCCCATTTATGTTATTCGTCCAAAATAAGATTTTTGTAAATTAATTTATTAAATCAGTGTGGTAGCTCGCGGTCATTCTCATTGCCATGGTGTATCTTGACGAAATAGAACAGCTTAAAGAAAAATTAAGATTCAACATACCAGTCGACCAATTTGAGAAACTTACCTATATAACTAAATATTGTCCAAATTTTATCAACAAAATATCTACTAAAAACAGTTATCTTGTAGCGCGCGGCTCCGCGTTACAACCCAAAGAAGCTCAATTTTAAACAAATATAGTTTTTCTTAAGGTCACACTTGCTAAATCTGGTTTTACACAATATATCTCCTAACTGTGATTTTAGCAAAAATCTCTGTTATTTTCAAGCAGTTTTAATTGAGATTTCTTGAACTGCAAATTTAATTGTAATTAATAAGGTTTTGTTTAATAATAAAACACACCCGCGCGCAACACGCGGGCAACATGCAGTGGATTTAAGTGACGCCGATCAAAGCCAGGATTTATATAATATATGTGTATCAACAACTCTGCAAAGACATTCGGGATTTATATTTTCTTTTCTTTTTTAATCATTTACATAACTTACAGTTAAATACTGTTTGTTGCGAAGAACTAATATATATGCAAGTATGTATTAGGTTTTGCGAACCTAGTAACAAATTAGTTCAGTTGTGACCAGAAGGATAAACCAAAGGCAGCATGAACGGAAAGTATAATCTCATGCACATTCGTTTCGTGCTTACTGGCGACTCATCAGTAGGAGCCGGTATTACGCCCTTCACCGCTATATATTTTGGTCAAGAATAATCTCATGTGCATGAGATTATACTTTCCGTTCATGCTGCCTTTGGTTTATCCTTCTTGTCACAACTGAACTAATTTGTTATTAGGTTTGCAAAACCTAATACATACTTGGAGTAACAGGTTTTCGGAAATTGTTGTAATTCTCAATTTGGGTTAACTTTAGCATAAATTTATATCCATCAGGTTGGAATCATGTACCGACTCGGAAACCATAGTGTTAGTATCCGGTACACATCGATTTCAAAAAGGTATCAGTTACTAACACAATAGCCATAGTGTTAGTATCCTTTACAGACTCGGTATATATATTATATAGTGTGAGTTAGCATTGAAGTCGTATTGTCGTTGACTTCAGATTATGTTAGCTTCACTATTTCAGGTTCACACATTCGTCTAGGAGATTGTACCGTCCTATTATTCCACATTCTTCTACCAAATATATAGTGGTTAAAGGGCGGAATACCGGCTCCTACTGATGAGTCGCCAGTAAGCACGAAACGAATGTGCATGAGATTATACTTTTCCGTTCATGCTGCCTTTGGTTTATCCTTCTGGTCACAACTGAACTAATTTGTTACTAGGTTCGCAAAACCTAATACATACTTGCTTATATATTAGTTCTTCGCAACAAACAGTATTTAACTGTAATATATTGAATTGAATGATGTCATGCTTACCGCAAAATGTGATAACTGATATCGATGAAGGCCAGATTGTATGGTTTAACTGGAGTAACAGGTGTTCGGAAATTGTTGTAATTCTCAATTTGGGTGAACTTTAGCATAAATTTAAATCCATCAGGTTGGTATCATGTACCGACTCGGAAAACATAGTCTTAGTATCGGATACTCATCGATGTCAAAAAGGTATCAGTTACTAACACAATAGCCATAGTGTTAATATCCTTTACAGACTCGGTATATATATTATATAGTGTGAGTTAGCATTGAAGTTGCATTGTCGTTGACTTCAGATTATGTTAGCTTCACTAATACAGGTTTACACATTCGTCTAGAAGATTGTACCGTCCTATTATTCCACATTCTTCTACCAAATATATAGAGGTTAAAGGGCGTAATACCGGCTCCTACTGATGAGTCGCCAGTAAGCACGAAACGAATGTGCATGAGATTATACTTTCCGTTCATGCTGCCTTTGGTTTATCCTTCTGGTCACAACCGAACTAATTTGTTACTAGGTTCGCAAAACCTAATACATACTTGCATATATATTAGTTCTTCGCAACAAACAGTATTTAACTGTAATAGTGTGGAATGTTGATTTTGAAAAACTATCATAGTTAGAAATGCAGAATGAAATCCCAACACTAGAACGTCGAATAGTTGTAGGTCCCGATGACTTTCTTCTGAGTTTAATGAAAGATATTAGCGATAAAATTGCTGAAAAATTGAATAACCGCATTCATTCAATTTAGAATGATGAGACCACGCCGTTTGCTTGAGTGAGTCGTGAACCCTTCCTTATTTTCGAAAAAGGAAATCGTAATTTTTGTCATGATAATCGTGGTATAGGCTTGCCAACAGTCGTGGCTAGGTTATTTCATTTTATTATCTTACGCCGTCTTAGCGTTTCGTGTGAATAACAAACTAGAGAAGAACAAATTAGTTCAGTTGTGACCAGAAGGATAAACCAAAGGCAGCATGAACGGAAAGTATAATCTCATGCACATTCGTTTCGTGCTTACTGGCGACTCATCAGTAGGAGCCGGTATTACGCCCCTTAACCACTATATATTTGGTAGAAGAATGTGGAATAATAGGACGGTACAATCTCCTAGACGAATGTGTAAACCTGTAATAGTGAAGCTAACATAATCCAAAGTCAACGACAATGCGACTTCAATGCTAACTCACACTATATAATATATATACCGAGTCTGTAAAGGATACTAACACTATGGCCATTGTGTTATTAACTGATACCTTTTTTTGAAATCGATGAGTACCGGATACTAACACTATGGTTTCCGAGTCGGTACATGATACCAACCTGATGGATATAAATTTATGCTAAAGTTCACCCAAATTGAGAATTACAACAATTTCCGAACACCTGTTACTCAAGTTAAACCATACACTCTGGCCTTCATCGATATCAGTTATCACATTTCGCGGTAAGCATGACATCATTCAATTCAATATATTACAGTCAAATACTGTTAAATAAATATATTAGCTCTTCGCAACAAACAGTATTTAACTGTAGTGAAGAACAGTTTCGCAAAATCCGATTGATCTCCATTTCCAAATACACATCGATTTTGTCATTTTTTCTGCTGGGTGCGGATTCTTGCCTTTCTGCTACTGTGAGCATTGTACTGTGTGTGTGTGTGATTAGAGGCGTGATGATGATATGGGAGATGGCCTATCGAAACTATGCCAGCCAACGAAGATTAGATCGTACTTTTCGTTTCCAGTGTTTAGTATGAACGATGATGAAGAAGGGGACGAATCTGCACCCAGCCAAAAAAGACAAAATCTGTGCGTACTTGACAATGGGGATCAATCGGATGATCTTTGTGGAATCGATAGTGTAAAGCGACAACTCGTGAACGCAAATCGCGGAGATTCAACAGATGAAGTTCGCACTGGGCAAAAATTTAAATAGTATGGAGAAGAACAAGTCGGCTTCCGGTCCAGATGAGTTTGTCGAAATAATATTTTTACGTTATGGCAAATTCTTATACAGCGTAATTTATATCACCGCACCACAAGGGCGTACCTGACTCAGTTGATCACAATGGTCTGTCTATTCGATATTCTGCCGATAATTGCTATGCCCAATAAATTGGTATACATTACACATGCTCTCCGCAAAAACACTTCTGGTCGCGTTAAAGTCTCAAACGAATTCACGCACAACTTTACTACAAACGGTGGTGTCCGTCAAGGCTGTCCACTTTCCCACCCTTTGTGTAACTTTGTATTAGATGCTATTTTGAACAACAATCTTCCACGTGTTTAGGATGCAGGTATTGAAGTTCGCCTGGGCGGTAAATTAGTCGATCTTGAATATGCGGACAATATCGTACTATCATTAGACAATCGAGATTCTGCTCGAGCCACATTAAATAGATTAGCAGACGTTGTTCCGTCATTTTATATGTGAAATTCGCACCATCTAAATGTGCATACATTTACAGGATCCCCCTCCACTCACACTAAATGTGTGATTGCTCAGTGAAGATCTACACAGAGTTGACAGGTTTTCATATCTTGACAGATCTAACAACAACTCTGGCAATATGTCTGACGATGTGAGTATTAGAATCGCGAAAGCTAGCGTAGCTTTCTCGAAACTTAGCAAATGATGGAGAAACGCGAGTATTTCACACAGCCTTAAAGGTCGTGCTTACAATGCATCTATACGTGCAGTTTTATTATACACTGGTGAGACTTGGCCCCTCAGAGTTGATGTATTTAGACGCTTACAGGCGTTGGACCATGTTTGTTTGAGAAGCATAGCACGTGTTGGTTAACTACGACGAATAAACACTAATGAAATCCATAGACGTATTTTTGATTCTTCAAACAAGTGGTCCAGTTAGAAAAACAAATATGACTCCGTCAACTTCGCTGGCTCGGTCACGTCTTGTGTGTACCCTCAATTCGATTGCTCAGTAGAACGCTATTCTCTCGTCCAGCGTCAGATTGGCATAATAAAAAGGTGGGTAGATTTTAAAATGACAGAAGCATTTGAAGTCACTTACACCAAAATTGAGTGGGGTCCACGTGCGCATCATAGTTCTTGGTTAAAAACCATGCGCGATCAGGAATCAAATGAAGATCAGTGGCGAATTTTTAGTAGAATCATCTGCTTAGCCTATTTTTCTTAGCTGGGCAGAATTAGCTGCGAGGTTTGATTGTGTATATGACGTGATGCAGTGAAAACCGCAAGGAAGCTGCATTGCTGATGTCGCCTTGCCTTAAAGCTTTCCTGGTCATAATGGTGTTGTGTAGATGTTCAGTTTGCCTCACTTCTCTGTTTTATCTAGGTAAATATACTCATATTACCTAGATCTTACCCATAATTAATCACTCTACTTTAATCATTTGTTTGCCTAAATTATTATTTTTATCATTAATTTTACTTTAATTTTTCTTATGGTGTTTTTGTTATCAGTGACTTGTATTGCCACGCATGATCGTGATGATGTGGATGGACGAAGGATGTTGATGAGGGCATCCGAAATATCTCCTACAAACTAAACAAATGGAACAAATCCTGTGTAAGTCATAACACAGATCAGGTCATTTTGAAGCATCCCATTTCAGATCTTTGCAAACTTTTATAATTAAATGACTCATCATAACGAAAGGATGCATCCCATCAAAGTAGTATATAAACTTTACGGGAAGTGAAGCCGTAGGAAGATCGGTCCTGGCCGAAAATCACTTCGATAATGGCGTCAGACTGCCCAATCTTACACTTAGTCTTCTTCGTGTTGTAGTTAACTCAATTTTGGAGCATTACAAGGGACATTGTGCTAGAAGTCGCAGTGATGAAACCTGTAGAGACTGGATGGTGACATGTTATCTTAATCAGATAGACCACATTCAAGATGACAATCGTTGATTTTATTTTGTTATATGTGAGAAAGTATCACGAGCGTTGGGCGTGCTCAATTAATGATTTAATTCCCGCTTCATATGGGAATTCCCCTGGATCGCACTGTGTGGGAGATCTAGTTCTTCGTTCATTGCATTTTATATAGTGTGGGTCAACTGTACGCCAACTTAAGTATAGTTTGAAATTTGATTTCGAATCATTTTTGACCATAAATACCGACAAATTTGTAGGAAACGTTCCCACAAGATAACATACGATGTTTTTTCCAAATTGTTCGAGCGGCAAGTCAAAAAATTAAAAGTTAGAGGAATATTAAGTGAATATGAATATAATCTAATTAACTATAAAATAAACCGCCTTGAAATATTGGTACCTGCATCAATCCAGATCCTCAAAATGATCTCTTAAGCAATGCAAAACTGCAGGCCCTGATGATCTGCGTCTGACTCTATTCAAAACAGGTAGCCATATAATTCGTGGGGCATCGATTAACTTTCTACGTATTATGTGGAATGAGAAAACTGTGCCTGTTTCTGGGAGAACGTCAACACCAATTCCCAAATTCAAAAAAGGCAGTCGTATTTCAATCGATAACCATCACGGTTTAAGATTGATTCTAGTGGTATGTAGGCTATTGCCTTTTATTATCTTACGCCATCTTAGCTTTTCGATTCAATCACATGCTATAGAAAATGAGCCGGATTCTGGTCGGGACAGGGTTATATAGATAACATAACTATAATGCGCGTATTTGAAAAGCGTCCCACATAACGTAGTGCATTAATAACCATTTTTCTAGGCTTCCTATGTAACATTGACTCTATAGACTTCACTATTTTATTCAATAATGGATCGAAAAGTTATACGCCTAGTATATGTGTAAACGTTCTACGTGCTCTCTACACAAACATTTCCGATCGCTTTACAGTCCACAATCAATTATGGGGGGATTAAACACTAGCAATGGTGTCTCTGTCAAGAATGTCCACTTTCAACACTGCAGCTTAATTTCGTAATGAATTATATTATCGACTATACTTTTCCACACTTTCAGGAGGCATTCCATTTTTGGTATGACATTTTCACCCTCCAAATGTACAATACTTCCAAATGAATTTCCAACACTCAATTTAACCCTGCGGCTTTACGGTGAAATTCTGAACGTAGTTAACAGGCTTAAATATAATGACAGCTCCCTTAGAATCTCAGGCAATATGCCTAACTAGGTGAATATGAGAATCGCGAAAGCTAGAATCACTTTTTTTGAGATTCATTATTAATAAGGAAACGCGAATATTTCACTCCGCCAAAAATGTCTTGTGTCCAATGCATCTGCACGCTCATTTTTGCAATACGCAAGTTAAACTTGTTCGCTTACAATCAAATATCTTAGACGTTTACAGGCATTTGACTACTGTTGTTTGAGCACCAGAATTCCAAGAGGTTACCGAGACCGACTAAGAAACGCTAACATCCGTATGCGTATATATATTATATAGGATATGAGTAATATTGTGTATTTGGTTGAGAGCCGATTTCGTTAGTGTAGACTCCGTATTCGGTCAAAACGATAATAATACTATACATTCTTTCAACAGTTTTATTAACCTCTCTCTCGGTCTATAACCGATTGCAAGCTGGATGGGATTAGGTAAACTGGGGGCATGTGTGTATTACTGCAGGATTGAAATCAAAATTTTGTTGATCTTTCTATGTGTCCGGAACAGAAATTAAATATAAACATCATGGATTGGCGTGTATGTCAATCCATTAGGTGTGCTTATAGTTATTCAATAAAATGACACTTTAGTAAAATATACATGTTTATAGGTGGTTGTGTTCGTGGAGGGGCACAGGGATAAGTTTTTGTATACATTTGAGTATTAGAGACTAGGTATGAAGACCGGATATTAGGAAGACAATTAAAAAATTCTTTTAGAGTTAAAATAAATATAAATATATCTGTATTGAATGAGGATACCACATTTGCCACAAGTTGTGTTTTATTCCTGTGAGTATTGTGTTTACCCTGAAGATGAGACTGAAAATAAAGTCTCGAAAATTTGGTGAAAGAACAATGGAAAATCTTGTTCCAACGTCATTTTCAGACAATCAGCTAATTGAAGGCTTAAAGAAGAAGGGACAAGTGAGAACCCATCAATTGAGGCCAAAAATTACATCATCTGAAGATGAAGTTCAAGATTTTACCGACCTATGAGTGCTATCAATTGTCCCGCACAATAAAAATGCGGTCAAATCCACAACAAGAAGGACAAAAGCATTTTTTAATCCGTATGCGTATGACATCTTGACAGATAGTGATCATCAGCCTTGGTTGGCATTCTATCTTGGAGAAGGAAAACTTCTAACACAAACCATCCTCACTAGGAATGGGCGACCTAGTGTTCTTTATAGTCCACGTGTAACCATGAACAATACGAATTACAATGTTCGCTTCTTATGGTTATATGGCAGTGAATCATTAGTCAATTTTGGCTTCTGTATGGCTGTACATGATGTATGCGTATGTTGGATCGGCCAACAAGTACTCATCGTTATTCAAACAAATGAGGCTCAGTAATGTCGCTATCCTCAATTCGGTCGCCCAGCAGGATATTATTTTCCTAGTCAACGCCGGACTGGCGAAAAAGAACAAGGTAACCAGATTTTTGCATTGTAGAAGCAGCTAAATTAAACTACAATAGAATTTGTTTTACCAGGATAGTATCACCTGCAAATCATAGTTTTTCGTCGGGAACCCTGCCCACTATAGCATCTAACCAAACTAAATGGCGATTGCGTTGCAGATTTTTTAGTAGAATCATCTTTTTGGTATTTTTTCTTAGCTGAGTAGAGTTAACTGCCAGAGTTAGTTCTTTTTATAACACGATAAAGCTGTATTGCCGACTACGGATTGTCTTAAAATAGACTACCTCAATTTGGCTGTGCAAAGATCCCGGTTGCCTCCTCTATGTCTATAAATTAAGTAAGTAACTCCATCTGAACCAGATTTATCATTTCATAAATCACTTACTTTTAACAATTTGGGTTTTAAACTGTTATACTTGTCAGCAGAGCTTCATTAAAATTTAAAAAACAAACTATTCCGTTTTTTTTTTCCTCATGGTAATGCGGCAGTAAAGCATCAATTATAAAATAAATCTGTATGATCTATTCGTTACTCTTTGATTCTTAGTTATTCGGTTTGCCATCGTGCTCTGATGATGACCATAGAAGGTTGAAACATTTTAGGTGTTTTCAGCGCAGAAAAATGAAAATTGATTTTTCATTTTGAGAGAGGTGGCTGTATCATATATGTATCACAAAATTACGTCACCAATTATTGTTCTTCATTGAGTCAACTTTGAATCATAAAAGGATTTGGTCTGATAAACTACGGATAATACGGTTAATTACAAAAGTTCCGTTCTATTAAATAGGAGACACGTCTTCCAGAAGATTAAGGTCATCCAGAAGCCAAAATCCAAAAAGTGAAATTAAATTCTGCAAAATAATAACAGGATAAGCCAACCAGGTGTACCACTTAACCAATTTATAGATAAAAGAAGAAATTTAATCGATCCGAAATTTTAATTTCATTATATTTACATGGTGAATGGGAAACAATAAAATGGTATTTAGATAGTGTAGGCGGTATAATGTATTCTACAGCAGTAAATAGAGCAGGGAAATGCTATCTCGAGAAATTGCTGGCGCACAAGCTCATAATACATTTAGTTATTAATTAAATTAAATATTTCTGATTGGTTAAACTGGCTAATAAATCACCATTCCCTACCGGTAATAAATACACGAACAATTATACATTCATAATTAGATATGTGAATACATATGTATACTTACCCAAATATCAAAATTCATATATTCAAGAAAACAAAGTGGACGGAAATATACTGAAAATCGACTCACTTCTCGGTATCAACCCAGGTAACTCGTCAGACGATCATAAACAGTAAGTTTTACACAGTGAGGTGAAAAATGTGTGAGTTTAATTTTAAAACCATCTATGATTTCTCATGAGCAAAAAATGGAAGGAAAATGCCGGCTAATTCTCATCACGAAGAGGTAAATTTCATTAAAAGGATCAGAATGAAACTTTTAAGACACATACCACATTTATAATTATGCTTATGCAACATTTTCCGCGAAAACACGACGTTGTAACTATTAAATTTGCAAACTTTCGCTCATGTCTATTAGGCGATAATAATAGTAGTCATGTCGGATCAGTTTGCCTACAGCTGTACTACATTGAACTGTGCAATACCTTTCTGATTTGTTGGTGAATTTTGACGTATTGATTCTGGTTTAGTTTTTTCGATATTAAACATTAACTGACATACAGATTGGCTTTTCTAAATGAAAAATTTCTAAACAAAAACTTGGAATAACAGAATATCTTTAAAAGGCAGGCGATGTTTGGTAAAATTAGCGAGTTACAACCTTAAGCAGCATTTACGCTTTGCACGATTAAACAAGAAATAAGCTATGTCTGATGCAACATGAAGGCTGTTATTCTTGCCAGCGCATCCAGTTCGATGATCGTAACTCTGCATTCAAATCATATTGTCGTAGATTTGCATACACAAAAAGGCAAATCGAAAAAAAATAGGACCGACAGATTATCTGATAAAATCCAACGATAGCATCTTGAAAAAGCACCGGCAGGCACAAACAATAAGACGTTTATTACACATAAAAATGAACAACACAGTAGGCAAATACAAACTATAGAGCATTTATGAGGTTTATATAGAAAACATACTTACTTATGAAAATCAGAATCAAATTATCACAAACATGTATTTCATGTCTAAAAGATTGATTTCTGTAATAGCTACAGATAAATGTTGGCACATAGTGGAAATATATAACTTTTTATATATATATATATATATATATATATATATATATATATATATATATAATTAAATTAATTATGTACAAATTTCAATTAATAATATTAAAATAAATATAACATAAGGTAGTATCAACTCGAAAAGGAAAAAAGTGGGAAATATGCAATCACGTTACATGATGCTAGTATATGTGCTCAAGAAACAACCAAAATCATGTTGTATAGAATGAGTGTGTCGAAAATAAGTACACCGAAAACGTGACCCATCCAGTGTGAAACGAAATGTGTGCTGTCATTATAGTCAAACTTACAACCAAACAAGTTTTAGATCGATGCTTCTCAGGCAATATAAACGTATTTTTGAACAAATTTCATCACATTTTACATCTGTTAGAAATATATCTTGAATTTTTCTCTGTGTGATGATTTATTAAATTAATCCTATGATTATCAACAGCAATGGTAAACTAGAACAAATGGTAAACTTAATTTATGGCAAATTCACAAGCAGATTTTGGAAAAATGATTGCATAATGTTAAGTGCCGTTTCCTTTTGGCGTTTCTGCTGAGAACGCCTTTAATCTGTTTCGCCTGGTGCCTATGTTTCGGTCTGCTTGAAACCGGAAGAATAATATACCATAAAAGAATTAACAGACATACAGAGCATGAAACCAAGAACGATACAGCGCCTAATATTTTACAAATAATTTACCACAATTCGCACCATAACGTGTCATGCATTCAGTTTCTAATATTTTAAATGTAAAATATACCACTTTAAAATGAATCAAACAGCTAGTTCAAAAAATTGTGAAACGCTAAAGCGAAGGGCAGCAGTACACATGCCCTTTCATCTAGTGAAAACCGAATAAGAATAAATAATGTAAATTTTGACACAGGAACAATTCAGTCGGCGAAAATGTTTTAAAGGCAATATCAATACTTCGCCGAATAATTAATTGCCAGTAACATAATTAACTTGATCTCAAACACGAGTCGCATCCTCATTATGTAAGCTAAGCAGCTATAGCACATTTAAAATTATCCATATGGAAATGATGATGTGATTGAAGCTCTTATGACTAGCAAGAAATAAGAAATTGGTTGAACTGAACGCAGAACCGTGAACAAATAGCTTTAACGAATGTACAATAAAGTGATTAAAACGCACTAAAATTCTTCAGAGTTTCAACGCAAATTTACAATACAAATCATTGATAGCATTTACATGGATTAATTTCTCGCATCAGACGTTCACCTGGTTTAATTACAAGTAGCAGTGCGTATAGAACTATAGACGAGTCAAATGTTTCATTTTTATACACTGGCGCTTTCCAGAAGAATAAAAATTTTCCCATGCAAAATTTCCATTTGTCCTCAGCGATTGTTACTGATCACCAACTTCAATCAAACCATCAAGTTGGACATAACATAATTCAAAGGCTTCAAGTTCTCAACAATCAAACTGGTGCAAAGAACGAAAATAAATCAATTCTCGTGCGAAGAACTCACATTAGCATTGGTAGTATTTCTAATTACGGCTTAAACATTCATAATTATTGAAAGCGCCACATTTATGTTAAGATCAAATTAAAACACAGAGAATCCAATGAAGTCACGTCACAATGAACTCTAAAGCAAATAGAGCAAGCAGTAATATAGTATACTGATTGGAATCTGCAAAAACAAAATAACCATCCAACAGAGTAAATCGTAAAATGGGAATTGTTATTACCTTTCTCGTTCATGTATAAAAATATGGCACCACTGATTAGAAGTTTGAACCAATGTTTCGGTTCAAATAAATTTAAAAATTCAAAAAGGTCTACCATAGCATTATCCAACATCGAGGAACATATGCTCGGTGAATAAAGAATATAAAAATTTCAAAAACGTTAACCGATAGCTTGGTTCCGAATTCCTGCAACAAAATAGCCGAGTTTGAATAAATAAAGACGAAACAGCAAATTAAGCATTTCTACGTATGAGCTAGATGCGAGGTCACAAAAAGGAGACGCTTTTGTTGGTGTTATTGCATGTTAAAAAACTGAATTACTATAGTCGAAACAGCTCAGAACCGCAAAGAATAAAAACAGAGATGCTTATTAACGTTTGTAGATAAACGTCAGGTGTTAGAAATACAACGTCTCTTACACATTTGCACACATGTACACACATATACATGTCTAAACTCATTCGACCTATAAATATTCTCTCGGCTAAATAAAAGCATTTCAAAAAGTAACTATTTCTGCCAATATATTGAGTCATTTTTGCACCAAATTGCTTTTCTTCTCAGTTGCAAGCGTGATACCGATAGAACGCTACTTAATTAGTACTGAAAAGACGACGTAGTGGTATAATTACTAATTGACTAACGATGGAAGAAGATATTTGCACCTGGCCCTGCTAGACAATTCGTGAAGGCATAAACCGGCCAAACAAACATTACAGCAATCAAATAAAAGCATAAACTATGTGATTTATTTGTGGCCGTAAGGCAATTAAGAGGAAAATTACAGAATACACAAAATAATAACAACAAAATATTTTTTCAGAGCAAACGGTTTTCTGCAACCAAATAACTTCATTTATTGATGATTTGAGTCAATTTGATTTGCAGAAACAATTACTTTTTGTTGCCCACATGGTATCACAGACACTAATTAAGCAAGAGGCGACGCGTGAGGTGAAGTGTATTGCTGATTCTCTAGAATTGGCGTGCGAACGTTAACCATGAACGGCACCAAGGAAAGTCAAGATTTTAAAGATACTGTTGAAAACGATTGAATACTTAGAAATTACAAAATGTTATAGACAGTCAATGTACTCTACGTACCAAAAGTTTGTGTAACAAACATATCTGACTTTGTGCGACATTTACGTAAAGCCAAAGGCACACAAGTGGTCGCAAATTGTCGTACTCTCAGTGGTTTCTGCAATGCTGCAATCTTGAGGATAGGTGCATCTGCAGTGTAATTTCTATGCATTGAGGGTCGATTCCAACCCAATTTATCTGGATTGTGTTTATCCCACAATATCCATCGTTAATCCAAACATTCATACACAATAACTAAACGGCGTTCTACGTCTGTTATAATATGTATTCGAGATGAGCCTATTGAAATACAGCATAAATAACCAAGCCTCTCCATTTCGCCTGTTTTGCCGCTAGACGACAAATTTCGATTGATCAAGGTTTCACCTGGGTGGTAGTAATGTTACGTTGAGGCGGATTCAAATGACTCAAAGCGCGTATAATAGCGTTTAACCACAAAAATGATGAATTAATGTTTTTGCCAACCGTATACTTATGTTGTTGTTTAAAAATGAGTACATTTTTGAGGATAGAAATCGGAATAAAACCTCAAAAAATCGATATTACAATTCAGAATTGAGATGATCGCCACTACCGCTGAAACACGTATGTTACCGAAAAGCATATAAAAACGAAATAGTGAGAACTGCGACTGCAAATTAATGGTGATTTTACGCTACAATTGTACCGAAACACTATCAGGCAGCAGAAAAATTAACCAGCAGACGGCGTCAAAAGTTATCGGCAAAAATCACCGAAATCGCTGCGCTTCCAACGTGAGCAGATAACCATTTAGTAGACCAGCGAAAATAAGTGGCTAAAATCATGAATAAAAGTAAAATGAGTAATTTAATACGTTATCCAAATAAAAGAGAAAATATATGCAATCATATATATATATATATATATATATATATATATATATATATATATATATTGCCATCATCTGTGAAATATAGGTTGTTTAATGATGTAAGAAGGATATGATCTTACTAGACCACATGACAAGTTATCTAACGTGACTGCTGCACAAATTTAATCATATTCCATGATTTTCTTTGAAACTATACATCACATTTCAAATCAAAGAAAGCGAGGAAATCCTAGATAAATTTTTGGTAAACTGACACTAGGTTTGATGGCATCTATATATATATATATATATATATATATATATATATATATATATATATATATATATTTACTCGTAAAGATGATAGTATTCTTCAACACTCCCTAGGAATAGGCGTCCCTATGGTCTTTGACTATTTAATGATAACTATGAATCAGGTTGTGTGGCATAGAAGCATCGGAAAAATTTTGCTCTTCATTTTCGTTATCCCGGTGATTTAATGCTTTAATGAGCAATATGCTAATTTGCTTACCTTACGCGGATGACATGTCAGTGTAACTGGCACAGATCTTCGAGCTTCACGTGGCAATGCCGCATCTTCGGCCAGTAAATAGGAAGCTGTTCGTTCACTATCGACGAAACTAACCATCTCTAGCTCGCAGGATATATTTGCAGCTGGTGCTGTTTCTCTGGCAATCGTTTCGTCAGAACTCGACACAGTTTTTCTGTGGATAATTGATCGGCTTCCAGGCCTCCGTGATATTCTCTTTCGATTATCGTCACTGCCAGAAGCATCATTCTCATCATCAGCATTAACATTCTCACCATCAGCATCATCATTCTTCTCATTATTTCCTCGATCAGTGTCATTTGGACAAACATAAAATTCGTCGCTTTCATCCGTGGCCTGACGTCTCTCATCGACTAGGCGACTGTCATTTAAGGCTACATTAGCAGAATGTTGAAAAACACTATTATAAACAAAAGGAATCCGAATTTTAATTCAATGAATGCCACTAAGACTAGCCCACATCAAGTCAACACACTAAGACATTAATAAGTGGTTCCATGAAGATAGCAGATTTAGGGTGTTGTTCATTTGTTTAATCAAAGTTTCGGAGATACCTCAACCTCCTTACTCAACTTGATGTATTTGTGCACATGAAGCAAACACGTGGTTGTTCAGACTAACATAAAATAACTGTAGTCATGTTTTTGAGTATGGCCTGCTGTGCCCACGTGTCATGATGTCCTCCCTGGTAAGGGATTTGTTGGGATAAACAAGCAAATATCCTTTCTTTGAATGAAGTTTGTGAAATTGAAGTAAACATAGCAAAACTACCGTTAGTCGCATGCACTATGCAGTTCGACCGGTTAAATACAATGAGATTGGTGTTTACTTTGAGCTGTTAAATTTGATTAAAAGAGTTGTTATCACCACCCGCGCAATCCATACTTGTTTTTAAAAAATATCCTACATGCAAATAATAGGCAGTCTGAGACAGATACTCTGCTGTTATCTTCAATTACTAAAAGGTACTTACATATAAAAAAGATTTAACCTTGCATTTTTCTACAACTGAAAAAGCTTGAGAGAATATCATTCGTAATATGAAAAAATAGTTTTTGTCGACCAAACATTAGACAGAGTAACTAAACAGGACAGCTCGTTAAACCGTAAGCAGTAATAATTTCGTAATTTTTGACTAATTTCGTTTCGCAAACATTTACAGCTAGGCAAATTTCGTCCTCTCCATGAATGGGGCGCGCCAAGTTAATTATAAATATCGTAAACAAATTTCATTTATGAATAGACGAAAATAAAATGATATCGGTTTCAAGACCTCCCTGTTTCTGTGCGTGCATGTTATTAATTGGTTAACCAAACAAATAACTTAACATAAACTACATTACAACACACAGTCAAAATCGAGCATACACGCATAAGCATAACTACAGGTGAAATAACACATTTTGGTAAGCGTAATTAAAAATTGTTCACTTTGCTTCAATTGCATACTCGTCATCTTGAAATGGATCTGAACATTCAGACATGTCGAACAAAGTGTGTAGTGTGCGGCAGGGTGATTCAGTGGTAAGAGCACCAGATTCCGAAGCAGACGTGCCCAGGTTCGAGCCCTGTCCGCGGAAAATTCTGGCCACTACATGATGAGTTTCCAATAAGAACAAATCCGGTCTACTGGATGAATCGCCTTTTCTACAATATACAATTCTTAGTTTATACTGACAAAACCTAAGTACTTAATGGGTCAGGTGTTTATATCAAGTTCGCAACCTTGATTATAGTTAATGTCGAACAACAGACAAAATAGCGGCCACATTACATTGCCTTCTGAACGATAAACAGTCAAAGGTAACCTGAGAAGACGGTTGATTGACTCATAGGAGAACAATATGGTCTTTCCAGTCAAGGCTCAACCTACTGGCTGAGAGATCTTCATTGCCAGTATCTGGAATGTAATGGTGGGCTCGATAAGATCTTGAGGCTATACCAGAAATCCAACAAAATCAATTGAGAGTCCCTTGTGCATATGGTGGCGATAATTATTCCCCTGGTGTCAGTTACGTTCCATGTTACTTTACTTAGAGATAGAATATTTTGGCCCAGGAAATTATGCCATCCGTGGAAAAAACCAATGGAGCAGCAAAATTTGTTTTAAAATGGGATATAAATGTACCCACATAACACGGCAATATTCACTAAAACACTGTCTGCAGAACTGGCTAGACCATGTCGATAATCCAGGCCCAAAATCACAGATTCTTTAACATATTATCCTACAGACTATTATCAAAGTTTATGCCACAAAAATGATCTTGATTAAAAAGGCAAACCATAAAGTAATCAAATTTAGTGCTGAAAGCTTTGCTTTCAGTAACATTGTACGAAATCAATTTATGCTTCTGGCTTTGAACACGTTGTACACAAGTCATTCGGCTGTTCAAGCTAAATAAATAAGGCCGTTCATCATATGCCTCAAACTTCAAAGAATTTTCGCTGAGAGTAGCTCCATCTACCACTCTATACTTTAATCAGTATTGGGAAAATTATCGAAATATTAATAATAAACTGCACAATATACGTACTAATAAGCGTTTTAACTAATATTAAAGTTTAATTTCATAACATGTTATCAACCAAAACTATTTGCACACTGGTTTCGCGCCAAAACAAAAATTGAATTAACTTAAACTAGGTGAAATCAACTCACTGTTGTTTGGAGAAACCTGTTTTGACGGTTGTAAATAACGTGCAACGAAACGCCCTGCCAAAGAAACGTGTTGTTGTTGATTCGACATCTTGAAAGGCTGTTTTTTCTGATCAGTATCACAACAATTCGCTATCAAATCCATGGCTTTGTTACTACCACTCAAGTTAATTCCATTATCAAAGGCACTTCCAACACTGCTATAACCTCCACGAACTAGAGAAAAAAGCATCGTTAAAAATTTTCATTCAAGTTCATTTGTGCTGCATGTACACCGGTTAGTTAAATAGAAACAAGTTTAAGCCTCCTACACCTATTTATATTTTCTTTATAAGAAAAACTAGATATAGGTATATATATATATATATATATATATATATATATATATATATAATGTTTGGCGCACCTAATAACCGGTCAATTCGGATAGACCACAATGTTATGCAAAAGTCAGCATAATCTAAACGCGCAATCCCATGTAAACACGTGTTTCGTGCTTACTCGATGCTCACAAGTAGGTGCGGAGACAACACACAACAACAAATGTGTGTAAATTTTTATTCGCATTTGACCCTTAAAGGTATAATTTTCTTTCGACATAGAAACCTCCTATTCCGCAACGTGCTGACGTTTCGAATTCGCAGTTCTTGATCCAGTATCCCAGCTTGTTCTATACTCCCACAAATAGTTACAAAAAATGCACATCTCGTAGCAACGGCCATCCGATTGCGAAGAAAATCTGGTCATCTTCCGTACATACTGTAAGAACAAGATTACTGAAAGAAGATCCAGTCAGACCAAATCAACAAAATGGACGAGGTGCCCCTTAACTTCGACATCCCCCGTGAGACGTAAAGTCAAGAAAACATGGACCAAAACAGTATCTGTAGGCATCCTGTAGAATGAGAATTCAAGGTTGGTCGTCCCCGATTGCCACGCCGATGATAAGGAGCCACCACCAATGGTTGTTTAAAAGAAAATCTTTACGACTGGATTCCTTATAAAAGTCAACCAAAAAAGTTGGACGGACGAGAAGATGACCAAGTGGCTGGAAGAAGTCAATGTCAGGAGATCGCGAGGTTTGTCCACTGATCTACGACTTGATGCGCGTCTACCTTACGAATAATATCAAAGTCAAAGTGGTGCAAACTAATTCGGAGCTCGCCATAATTCCGCGAGGATTAACCAAATAACTCCAAACGCTAGATACTGGTTTTAGTACGTCTTTCATGGTTACTTTGTAAGTCATGTTGAAACAGTGGATGACAAAAGGCGAGCACACCTTCATCAAGACTGGAAGGCGAAGCCGGGCTAGTTATGCCACTATCTGTCAGTGCATTGTTCATATCTGGGACAACTTATCGATCACAATTATCATCCGCAGTATCGTGAAAGCTGGAATTATCACTGAACAGCCAAGTACAGCGACGATTCTGAATCGGACGATGGCATGGATCAGGTCATGTGTAATTTCTAAATTGCCCCACTGTTAAACTCAGATACGGAGGACGAATAAGAATGGAAATAAAAAGGTTCGGACAAATTTGTGAATACCTTCTAGTAAAATAAATGTATAATTTATTAGTTTTGGTAATTAAATTTATTTACCTATTATTAATATGAATAATAAAAATGTTCGAAATGCGTCATATAGTCCTATACGCTTTATGTGTGGAAAAAGACCCATTCTTATAGGATGCGCCAGTAGAAAGATAAATACATAATTGGAGAACTGCGTAAATAGCTAGGTGTGCAAATAGGTTTTGAACTCAATATTTTGCGGTGTGTAAGCATTCAGGTTATCAATGCCGCGTTTTGCGTACGCGGGTAATAGCTGTACACGGGCAGTTGCACAAAGATCCGATTTGTCACTATTTCCAATTTTGTTTTGTCTTTGATCGGGTTGACTCATTTTTACTTCAATTGGAAATGCGGTTCTATCACATCTTTGTTTACTGGCGACGTTTCGGTGCCTATTTTCCAGCACCATCATCAGGCAACACAACACTGATCACAATAGCAGATTTAAGCAAATGTGGTAACCTCGTTCCAAAACCATTCTATTTATATATATTTGACTCAACACTATTTTAATCATAGAATTTGTCTCAGTAACTAAACTCAATATATAACTTTTTATAATTAGCAGACCAATCATTACCTCACCTATACCTCATCTCATCTCGTATGCAGAATATTTTAGAGGAGAGAGACAGTATCGAACCTTTTGTTATTTGTTATAACGGTATAGCTACTATGTCACGGTAATCAAAATTTTAAAAAATGCTAAAACTAAATCCTTGATTATCATATACTGTATTTTATTTAAAGCCGGAACTCTAATGTATACAATGGTGTGTGAGGTATTGCGCACATAGCAACAAACTAGTTCAAATATGGAGCAGCAAGTAACGTAGATGGATGGAGAGTGAATGTTATATCGACGCTTAGGTGAACGATTAAAGAGAGAAAGATAGAGATAGCCTATCTTTCTCTCTTTAATTTTTGATACATGGAACGCTACACCTAGCTCATTAATGTGTATACATTATCCCACCGCGACAAAAGCTATATAAATGTTACATCTATTTATACAAATATCCTTGTGCCAGTTGTGTTGGAACACTTTAAATGGTACTTAACTGAATACCCGGAGGTTTCAGGTTGAAACAATATGACGCTAAGAAATGTGTTGGAAATAATGAAAATCTGTATCTCATTTAAATAATTTACCAGCAAAAAGGAATATTATAAACAAGTCAGGTGTACCAATAGGACAACCATTGTCTGTCCCGGTTGCTAATATATTTATGCATTATTGTGGGAAAACACAACCTGAAAGAACACTTCGCAAACCCAACTTGTTTTTATGGTTCTCTGTGGTTGTGTTAAAAATTTAAAATATAGTGATGATGAATTAATAAATATCCTTAGTTGAGCAAATGAAGTAGGTGATCTGAAGTTAACGCTGGGAAACGAAATGAGAGAGGAGATATTATTCATCGAGAAAATGAGGGTAAATGGCGTGATATGGGAAACGGACGTATAAATAAAAAAGGCATATTAGGGTATCCTGATTTATTTTTAATTGAACCACTCTTATGGTATGAAAATAAAAATTTTAAATCTATGACGTTGAGAAGTCTTATAATAGCTGACTCAAAACATAGAAAAGAGAAACTGAAAATACTTAAAGAATTATTCAATGAAACTGGATACCAACGAGAATTAACAGATTGGAGAATGGAGGGATTGATAATGAAATACGACTCTGATTATAGAATATATAACAAGAGATACCAAAAGGTGATCGTAGAACCTCGTTAATGCAACATTCCATATCGAGTAGAAAATTAAGAACATTAGGTGCTTGATAAAATATTAGTAATGTATTAAAACAAATACTTGCCTTAGGCAGTGAACTACCACACTGAAAGAATAGAATGGAAACCTTGAACACTTCAAGGGTACATGATACACTCCGCAGACTTTAATCTGGCGTCTATAAGGGAAACGATGCGCTTAATTAAGGTAAGAAGAGGAGAATATAAAAGTATATGCAAATATGGTCTAGCCAAGAATTCTGACTTAGCTAAATACTCACGAGAATCTAGCCATCAGATAGATTCGGAAGGTTGTGGACACATTCCCATGTATAACTGCGTTAGATTGATTGTAATCAAACTGAGGACTAACATTATGAATGCGTCAGGAAATAAAAAATCGCTAGACCCAACATTCAATGAAGCATTGACATCCAGCAGAAAAGGAAAATTAGATAAATCTGAGGAATTAAATATTCAAAGTAGAAAATTAAATTTGTGATAGAATAGCGAATATATTCGGCTTTATTATTTCATTTTTAATCACATTTGCTATAATGTTTTGAGCAATTATTAATTTTTCTCCGTCTCATGTTCACGCTCTCTCAATGAAGATGCCTTCGTAATTTCAACGCATTTTTTTAAATTTTCGCATTACTCTCAGTTCTAGAACTCAAATTACGCATAGCGATTTCAACTATAATACCTGTTACTCCTTAGAAAACCAACATCAGCTATGTTACTTGTTTAACTAGTCGTAATTAATTAAATTAATCGATTAAAATTTAAGCATGTTGATGGTTAAGAATAAGGATTAAAATTTTCACTGAGTACATAAAACTACTTAACAGTTTTAAGTAACTCGTAAATGTTGATTAAAATTTCTCAGTGTTGTCCTTGTTTCTATTTTCGCCACCGTTTTCCTGTGTGGGACAATTGATAGCACTGGTAGGTCGGTAAAATCTTGAATTCTTTAAATTTCCGGGTGCACCGATTTTTGGCCTTGATTGACGGGTTCTCACATTTCCCTTCATTTTGAAGCCCTCCATCGGTTGCTTGTCTGAAAATGACGTTCAAACAATATTTTCCACATTTTTTTCTCCGAATTTTCGTGACTTCGTTTCCAAGCCCATCTTCAGGGTTGAAATCATACTCACAGGAAAGAACAACTTGTGGCAACTGTGGTATCCGCATTCAACACAGATCTATTTATATTTATTTTAATTCCTAAAGTATTTTTTATTTTCTGTTCTAATA